>JACEGR010008710.1:0-33992 GCA_014170235.1 Listronotus bonariensis | reverse complement strand
AAATGGGTTCTTAAAATTTATTTTGTTACATATCTTTTAAAATTGAAATCGAATTTAAAAAGTTTTATATGAAAGTTGCTCATTTTTGTATGTAGATTAAGATTCTAAATAAAAAATTGGAGTTCCCTTTTAAAAAACAAAGTTGATATGAATATGGCCTTAAAATTTTAGTCAAGGCCACAAACTAATAATACCATTAAATTGGCCCCTTTATTTCAAACAATTCTTACTAGAAACGTTTTCTTCTAAAATGCGTCGTTTTCTGGTTATTTGCCTGTCTAAGGTTAAATGAACCAACCTGTATAATCTGTCAACCAATATCCGATTTTACAAAATGAACGGTTTTTCTTTTTTAGATATAAACCGCAATCAACCAAAAACCTTAATTGATATTCGAAGAACCGCTTTTCGATTTTGGTCCGATTATCCAAAAACCGGTATTCGAAAACCGATTATCCGAAAAACCAGTATTTGAAAACCGCTTTTTAAAACCGGTTAACCGATATTCGAAAACCGGTTCTTTAAAACCGGTTAACCGGTATTCGAAAACCGGTTTTCAAATACCGGTTTTCGAATACCGGTTTTCGGTTTTGGCCAAAAACCGCGGTTAACCGGTTAACCGAAAAACCGGTTTCGGTTGCCAGCCCTACTTTATAGCATTCCTAAATGGTGTAGCTTTATGATTGTCAAAGAATTTTCATGATAGGTTCAGTATTTCCGAAAATTAGCCTTTACAAACAAACTTTACCTCTTTATTTATAATATTAGTATAAATGTATATAAAAAAATACTAAAAATAGGCAAATTTGTTGTTTTTTCTTATCTATATTTATATAAAAAAATCTTCGGGCGAAATACGAACCCGCGCCGCCCGCGTGAAAGGCGAACATTCTACCATTGAACCACTCAGGCTTATTATGTTTTCCTGCTGTCTTGATATACATATATCATTATTTTTTTTCTAAAATATAGCCTATAGCACTCCTAAATAGTGTAGCTTTTCAATTGTGAAAAAGGTTTTATGATCGGTTTAGTATTTCCGAAGATTAGCCCTTATAAAGTTATAATTTATACAAAATAGCCGACCTGTGCCCACTTCGTTGTGCGTTAATATCTAAACTTTTTGTTTAATCAAAATAACATATAGCCTATAAAACACTCCTGGGTAGTGTAGCTGACTGTTAAAGAATTTTAATGATCAGTTGAGTATTTTCGAAGATAAGCGGCTACAAACAAACAAACAAAGTTACAAACTTTACCTCTTTATTAGTATAGATTATAGGTATGAGGAAAAATAAAACAAAAACAGTAAATATAAATAAACTGTTAAACCTTGGCCATGTCGCAGGCAAATGATTATATTAGGAAAATGGCTTCTTCCTAGGCAAATGCCTTCTGCCTAGATTTTATTTGCCTTAGTAATTTTTGGGTAAATAGAAATAGAAATACACACCAGACGGTCATGCAAAACTGTCACATTGGGGTGGTCAAGGTTACTTCTGGTTAGCTAACCATAACCGCCCCAATGTGACAGTTTTGCATGGCCGTCTTTAGCGCTTCGAACCAATCAAATTATTACATGTGCTTTTGCTTTTTACTGTAGTCTTCAAAACAAACTGTACGTCTAATATGTTATTACATATGTTACAGTCATTTGCCTAACAAGTACCACGGCAAATGCATTTACCTAGGCAAATGGCTTTTAAATAATTTTTTTTTCATAAAGTCATTTGCCCAGGCAGAAGGCATATACCTAGGCAGAAGCTATTTGCCTAAAATAACCATTTGCCTACGACATATACATAATTAATGTGATTTTAAACAGGATAATATGGCTTATTACTCACGGCAATTACCCTCGCTCATTACCCACAATCCCGATTTCTAAATATGACTCTTCAGCAAAGGTTACTATTTTTTAGTGACATATGAGTATAATAATTCAAGATATAAGTTAATTTCAATATTTACTATCAAAGCTCCTGCGCCACTTGTTATGCTTAAAAAATAGCTTGCCGATGTACGAAAGGATGTACAAGAAACTGTGGCTGCAGAAAGTTAGGTATTAATTGTTCCATGTTCTGCAAGGAGTGCATGGGTATCAATTGCGAGAACTCTGATAAGAGAGAGATTTTGAAGATGTTGAAATTATTATTATTTTTTAATTATGACAAAATTAGGTAAACAAATAAGCTTTTATTTTTATTTAACAACACATATACTTAAATGCACAAGGAAAAAAGTTATAACGAGAAATTGAAAAAATTATTAAAAGTCGTTGAGTATGACATTTTGACTAACTATATTTTGCTTAGAATTAACCTCAACATTTTTTTAAATACACCATTTTAAAAAAGGAAAGAGGCTTTATTTTTATTTAGCATCATTTATACCTTAATGCACAAGGAAAAAATGTTTTACGAGAAATTGAAAAGATATACGTAAAGGTTAGAAAAAATCGTTGAAAGTAAATTGAAGAACCATATCTTACTTATTATTAGCCTTAGGATCTTTTGCAATAGACCATTTTAAAGGTAATTCTTTTCCTCTTTAAACCAAATATACCATTGTCTATACCTAAAGCTGCGTGGATAAGAATTACAGAACATTGTAAAAAAATAGGTGAAATTGCCGAAAAATAGTGTGAGCGGCAATTTTTAAAAAATCGTTTATCGAATATAACTATAAAGACATTAACTTAGCGTCATTTTGTAGAGGCAGGATAAAAGTTTTTTTTCTATAAGAAATGCCTATACCTAAATCCCCATGAAAAAAAAAAGTCATAGGGCAAAAGACAAAAAAAATATTAATAATAAAAAATGTCAATGTCAATAAAAAAATGTCAACAATAAGTTTTTAGGTAAACTGTTTACCACATTTTTGAGACGCAACCATTGGCCCAGTTCTCGTCTGGCGTCTTGTTAAGATTTTATTTTTTGGATTAAAATAATTTCAACCGAGTGCTAATGAACCTTTGTTAATGTTAAATATTTCATTATTTTATTTCTTTTAAAGTAATAATAACTTTTATTATATTGTGTAAGAGCAGAATAGTTTTTCATAATGTATAAAAGTTTTAATTTTCTTAAAATGTTACATAAACTTTATAATTTTATTCTGGAGAAAA
Organism: Listronotus bonariensis; assembly: GCA_014170235.1. Taxonomy (NCBI): domain Eukaryota; kingdom Metazoa; phylum Arthropoda; class Insecta; order Coleoptera; family Curculionidae; genus Listronotus; species Listronotus bonariensis. Next base: position 30,865 of record JACEGR010008710.1, on the reverse strand, counting down.
GCCCAATTATATTTTGTTTATAATTGGAGTTTCAAATTCAAGGAACAAATTATTTGTAAAATCAAGAGGAAAATTATTTTGAATTAGAATATCTTTTAATAATCTTTTTCAATGTTTATATTTTGATTAGAACAAATGACTTTAATTCTATCAAATAGACTTTTTACAACTCCCTTTTTAACCATTATTGGGTGATTTGAGTTAAAATTTAAATATCTATTTGTATGTGCAGGCTTTCTGTAGATTTTTGTTTCAAAATTGTTTAAATCTTTTTTTTATTAAAATGTCAAGAAATGGTAGTTGTGAGTTGTTTTCTTTTTCTAAAGTAAACTTAATAGTTTGTTCTTGTGTATTAATGTGTGTTAAAAAATTATTTAAATAGTGTTCGTCATGTTGGTATAAAGAAAAAATTTCATTTATATATATTCATCAAACTAAAGGTTTATATTAATAATTTTCTACAAAATTTGATTCAAAGTTTTCCATAAAAATATTACTTAATAAAGGTGATAAAGGTGAACCCATAGCCATGCCAGAAGTTTGTTTATAAAAATCAGTGTTATATTGAAAATATGTTGTTTTGACACAAAAACTTAAATTGCAATCTTTCACGTAATAAACCATATAAACACGCATTTGATAACAATCATAGAATAAACTGGGATGCTTCGAGCATATTAGCAAAGAAAACTTGTTCTAAAAAACGCAAAACCAAAGAAAGTGCGTATATATTATTAAATAAAGATAATTGTGTAGCATCAATTTCAGTTAATATAAATACCACTTGGTTGCCTTTGCTTGATACTGAATTATATTCAGGAAGACTAAAAATTAACTAACTATTAACCTTTTTGTATTATAAACAATAAAGACACCAGCAACCAGTTATCTATGTCACTATGACACTATAATCAAACAAACATTTGTGACAAAGAGTTTTCAGAATACCCTAAAAAAGATAAATATTTTAAAATTTAATACCTAAATAAGAGTTATTTTTTAATTTTATTATTTTTTCAATTTATCTTGACAACGGTGGCAGACTTGCCAACGAAACCTTGATTTTTAGTTATTTTAATTTTTTGGTTTTTCTGGTACTTTTAATTTAATTTTTGGCATGTACCCAAATAATTACCATCCATTAAATTAATCCGCCGAACTATAGAACATATTTCCAAGTCAGGAATGGGCCTAATATTTGTTCTATTTTTAGAGATTTAAAAAATAAATATAAAAAATTAGGACATTCTGAGAATAGCTCAACATTTTTACACAAATGTAGGGACAACAATATCACTTCAAAAGGTTTAAGACTTAAAGCACCATACACTAATCAAAGAGTTAACAATATTTTAGAAAGAGCACGTTTAGCTTTATTACGTGAAAGATTGCAATTTCATAGACATAATAAAATTAATTTATTGAAAGAAATTAATAATTTAAAATCTATCTTGCAAAATCAAATTTATATTTTCGATTTTAATCATATATGTAATTGTGCTTTTAATAGCTATTTAATACATTTTGAAATTCAAAAAACAAACATAAAAATAAATTTAATATTCTATTACAGGAAAAATTAAACTCTGAAATATCTACCATAAATAATAATGAAATGATTAATAAAACTATAGTTAACTTAACTGAAAAGAACTAACAAATGCTAAAAAACTTGTTCTTTCTAAAGGTTTAAATTTTGCAATTACACTCAAAACAGTTCACAAGCTTGTCATTATTTCTTGCATTAAAGAAACATGTCAAACCTTACCAATAGAATATCAAGATGACTTTAGAATAAGAACAAAAATCGCGTTAGAAGAACCATTTAAAATTAAACAAAATTTAACACAAATTAAACAAAAAGCATTACAAACATTAAAAAAAGACAATTCCATAAAAATTCTTTCTGCAGATAAAGGAAATGCAACAGTTATAATAGATTGAAATACATATGATGATAAAATAATGTCTCTTTTAAATGATGGTAATTACATAAAAATAAACAATGACCCTACTGAATGTATTGAATGACAAATCTATAATACGTTAAAAAACATAAAAACTATTTTACAGATAATGAAAGATTTAAACTGACACCTCACAACAGTAAAATACCACATTTTTACGGAGTACCAAAAATACATAAACCCAATATACCTTTACGTCCTATAGTAAGTTGTATAAACTTACCTACACATCCATTATCAAAATTTTTACTCAACATTTTAGATCCTTTGGCTTTGGTAAACAACACTGACACATTAAAAATTTTAAACATTTCTTAGAGAAATTATCTAACATTGATATCGATCCAAATACTACACTGGTAAATTTTGATGTTGTTAGTTTATTCACAAATGTCCCAGTGAATAAAACATTAAATATTGTTAGAAATAATTTAGAAAATGATGTCCATCTTGGCGAAAGAACAAAATTAAGCATAAACACTATTTTTGAGCTATTAAGTTTAACAAAAATCTACAGAAAGCCTACACATACAAATAGATATTTAAATTTTAACTCAAAGCACCCAATAATGGTTAAAAAGGGAGTTGTAAAAAGCTATTTGATAGCATTAAAGTAATTTTGTTTAATAATTAATTATATAATATATAATTTCATAAATCAAAAATCAGTCAAAACGCTGATAACAATCATAGAATATGCTGGGATGCTTCGAGCATTTTAGCATTGGAAACTTGGTCTAATAATTAATAGTTTAAAAAACTAAAAAACACGCTTTTATATGCAACCGAACTAAAAATTAGAAAATAATTTTTCATTAAAAAATATTGTCATTTCATAGTAAAAAGCGTGGGGTGCATTTTACTATTTTTTCATAACTTTTCCATCATAGATATTTGCAAATATAATAATTATAACATTTAATATATTTATCACCCCACGCTTTTTACTATGAAATGACAATATTTTTTTTTAATGAAAAATTATTTTCTAATTTTTAGTTCGGTTGCATATAAAAGCGTGTTTTTTAGTTTTTTAAACTATTAATTATTTTTCATTTTTTAGTTTCTGCTACTCTTGACAAAATGGCGAAAATTTTTTTAATGAACAAGAGTGGCAAATTTTAAAATTTTTCCAACAGATTGCAACTCACTAAAAAATTTCTTCTTCATTAAGTAGCAAAGTTTGAAATTTTGCCAACAGATGGCAATCCAGGCAATGTTTGGACCGTTGCAAATATATTGCAACCCACTAAAAAATGTCTTCTTCATTTAATAGCAAAGTTTGAAATGTTGCTAACAGATGGCAACCTAGGTGTTGTTTTTATAATATAATGGAATTTTTTTCCTGGCGATCCAAAAAAGATAACGGGATACTGTTTGCAGATTATTGCATTGTCATGTTTCCTTAATACGTGTGCAAAGTTTCAAAGAAATCGAATAGCTGGAAGTTGGTTAAAATTAGGCTCAAAGATTCCGTTACATAGCCAGATAGTTACAACCCAAGTTAATAAAAGCGTGTTAAAAACCGCAAAATCAAAGAAAGTGCGTATATATTATTAAATAAAGATAATTTTGTAGCATCAATTTCAGTTAATTTAAATAACACTTGGTTGCCTTTGCTTGATACTGAAGTATCTTCAGGAAGACTAAAAATTAACTAAGTATTTACATTTTTTGTATTATAAACAATAAATACACCAGCAACCAGTTATCTATGTCACTATAACCAAACAAACATATTTGACATTTAATGTCAAAGAGTTTTCAGAATATCCTAAAAAAGATAAAAATTTTAAAATTTAAAACCTTAATAACAGTTAATTTTTAGTTTTATTATTTTTATTCAATTAATCTTGACAACGGTGGCAGACTTGCCACCGAAACGTTGAGTTTTAGTTATCTTTTTACTTATTTAAATTTTTTGGGTTGTTGGTACTTTATATTTAATTTTTGGCGTGTACCCGAATAATCACCATCCATTAAATAAATCCGCCGAACTACAGAACATATCTTCGACCCTGTATGTGCACACACACTACTTTTCAAAAAGATATTTTTTGAAAGTATTGTTTTAAATCTTAAGCAAAAAGCCCAAGTCTTGATGATATAAGCAAAAATCTACCTGAAAAAATATTTTAATGATCCAATCTTGGATTAGTGGAAACTCCTGTAGAAGTGATACTTTCTTTATTATTTGCTTGCTTTTCAAACAAAATGTGGAGACCAACATATATGAAATTTAAAATCGAAGTACTATTATCAGTAAAATTATGAATTAGGTTGATCATAGAAAATGTTAAAAAATTTAAAGTAAAAATAGAGTTGATGCCAGTAATAGTTCTGAGACCTAGGATAGTCCAGCAATATAACATATATGTAAGTAGACCTATTTTTATATAAAGTATTGTTATTTATTTTTTTATTGTTTTTTATGGCTATATATTTTATTGGTACCTATACTTAAACAATACTTTCATTTTGCGCTGCACATAATTTGTGTTGCTTTCTCATTGTTAAAATGTTTTGTTAAAAATAAAGAATATTTATTATTATTTATATTATTAATAAAACATAATATTGTAAAGGCTATCTACAATCTGATGTAAATCAATTAGGAAATTAGAGTTCTCAAAATATATTTCTTTAAAGTTTTATTTTTTAAATTGTGACATTTTTTTAAATGATTGGATCAATAATAATAAATTGCGACTATGGGACTATAAAGTCTAAAATAATACCAAACAAAAAAGTAATGGAATTGTTTCCATTGTACCCACTCATAATAAAATATTAATACTCAATACTCCTTGTCCTGGTCCAATATCATTTAGTATGATTTATCAATGAACATAATATACAGTTATTAAAAATTAAATATATTATGAATACTTACAAGAACTAGCAAGCCATTCACCATTGGGGCTAAATTTCACAGATGACACCGCCTTTGTATGACCAGCTAATGTGAACTTAAGGGTGTAGTTTGGCTTCTTTAAAAGAAAATAAATATTTTAAAACAAAAAAATTAAAACTCAAACAACAGAAATAGGCAACTTAAATTGTCATCTTTTATTAAGTTGTCTATAAATAATCAAATATGGAAAATTTTATGCAGAAAGTTAAATTCATTTCTTAACATGTTGACTTCCACCGTAGTTTTCAGAAATTTGGCCTAAAATGACAATTTGACTTAGTTACGTTATAATATTAAAAATCTAGTTTCCGTGCATTGTTCGTTTCTTAATAACTTTTCTGTTTATGCAAGACATCATTGATTTTTTTGTTCCTTCCCCAGAAGCAATCTATCGATATTAGCAATGATCGGATTTTAATTGCAGCTGCCCAAAAATGGCAAGTAAACAAGGACAAGGTAAATCATAGTTAAGGTCTACAAAAAAAATAATTATCTCATAAGGCAGATTCTCATTTCTGGGTTTTCACCCTGGGTTTTTAAGTCGTGGGATTTTTCAGGCATCAGCTGATTATATGCCTTTTTCAAGGTTAGGAGTCAAAACTTCTTGTGGGTGCACATTTGTTGTTTTTTTCATGTATTTTTGAATTTTAGTAATATTTTATTATGTTGTTGACAATTTATTGTTTATATTTTTACGTGTACATGGATAAAAACGTCAAAAAATTTTAGTAGGTAACGAATTTAGAAAAAAAACAGATATTTATTTAAGTAAAAAGTGTAGTTAGGAAATTCATAGCCACCGCAACAAACTGACAGTTGGGGTACGGTTCCGAGGACCGCGGCAGGCAGCAAACCTACGACGCAAGCGCCAGAGCCATTCATATTACCAACAACGCTACTCGTTACTCCCCAAGGCAAAAGCCAATTATGAATGGCTGTGTTGCTTGCGTCGCACAGTGGCAAATTTTTAACATTTAGCTGAACATTATGAAAAATAACAATGTTTTTTTAATTCTTTTGCCTTGGCATTATTTTATAGTGCATTCAACCACTGATTTAAATTTGCCATTTTTTTGGTGATAACAAAAAGGCATACATTTTTATGCGAACTTCAAAGTAAGTATACATAGGAATGTCTTAAATCCTGTATTTTTAGTGTTAAAATACGCGTGTAAAAGGTTAGTTTTACTGCAGTGCTAAATTAAATATTAAAGTTATTTATAATGGAAAGAATACCTGCAGGTATGTGCTAAATATTTCTAGTACCTGTTTTTTTGTTCTTTATTCCAGGCCTGTTTTACGATTAAATCTAGTAGTAGTTAAATAAATTTAAATTTTATTCACACTATTTTATTTTCAAATAAAGACATTTTGAGTCCCGCCAGATCCCGCGTAATTTTTTACATAACAATATTATATATACATTTCTACACTTGAATATATAAAAAAATTTGCCCCAATCTGCCCCTTAACGTTTTATGATTTTTTTAGTTCCTTGTCCTATACCTCAAAGAAGTCTTTTTGAAGTATGGGTAGACGAGCCGAATAAAGACACAAAAATTGGAGGATGTTTACTTATATTCTGAATTACTTTGGCCTGAAGAATATAAATGAACAGATTAAAGGGGTGATAATGACTAAAATAGTCAGGCTTTCGAGGAAATTTTCCACTGAATGGTCCGACTGCAATAGAATGAGGGATAGATTGCTACCAAAAATAGTGATTGGCTGAATAGCTGTATACAATTACCTGAGCTAGAGCCATATATACAGGGTGTTCAAAATCCACCTTCAACATCTGGTGGTCCAAGAAGATCAAAAAAATTGAACAACTTAGTGAAAAGAGCAAACGACGAATGGTACAACCATTATTAAAAAGTACTTTAACCGATGAATTAGTCTATGCTTCACAAAAAGTTTGTGTGACGCTGGAAAACGTAATGCTGCCGCATTGTTAAAAGAGGTTGTATCCGCTTCATCCGATCAGAGTCAGACTCTAAAGCTTAAAAAGGCTATTCAAGAAACGCGAGCTTCAATTGAAAAACTATCTAAAGAAGAAGCTCTAGCTACGTACTTGGATGGCAAAATGACTAAGAGGTCTTATATGGCTATACCGCAGAGACTTAAAAGTAAAGGATGCAAGGTTTTACCGTCCTATTCTTTTATAACTCAAGCAAAAAAGTATTGTTATCCAGAAGACATTATTATAACAGAAGTATCCGCAGAAGTAAGTAGGCAGTCTTTGGTGGATCATACAACAAAGCGGCTTTTTGATGTGCAGTGGAAGGTATTTAAACAGTTTAAAGACCAAGTAAATAAGGAGGAATTTCTTTTTAAGTGGGGTTGCGATGGCACATCTGGCTTTAGCCAGTTTAAGCAAAAATTTAGCGAAGAAAATGTACAAGATGATAGTGCAATGTTTGTATTATCATTAGTGCCACTACAACTGTGTCATCTCAAAGATGATTCTAGAAGGTGCTTGTGGCAAAACCATGTACTATGTATACCATCAAGTACAAGGTATTGTCGGCCATTAAAACTTTTATTAAAGTCTGAATCATTGCAACTAATAAAGAATGAAGCACTGCTGCAACAACAAATTAATAATTTAAAACCGGTAAAGATTTACATAGAAGAAAAAGAAATATTAGTTTACCCTAAATTATTATTTACAATGGTTGATGGTAAAATTTGTAGTTCCATTTTACAAGTTTCGTCCCAAAGATGTTATATATGCAATTGTTTCCCAAAAGAGATGAATAACCCTGAAAAATGTAAAGAAATCCCGAAAACTATTGTTTTGGTTTGTCAGTGTTACATCTAAGGATTCGTACTTTTGAATGTTTGCGTAAAAATTTAAAAAAAGTTTACGATCTTCAACTTTTGTAACATTCTTACTATTAACTTTAAAACTAAAAAAAACTTTTTCTTATTGTCCGCCAACTTTTGGGTTACCCTGTATAAACCAAAATATTTAAGGCCGCTTTTAATGACATTTTACCAAAAAAATATACTTTACAAAATAGTACCGTTTTCTACTTTGCTTTATTTAATATACAATTATTATCAAGATTTAAACAGTAAGATTAACTTTTATGTTATTTTCCTAAGGAAAAACTGAAAATTACAGTTTTTTTTATAAGTATTTGGTCAAAGAAAAGTTTTTATTTATATTATTTAAGGTATGTTTAAATAAAAATATAATATTTTTAAATAAATGTTCTGATTTCTTTAATAAAATAATAAAGATTTTTTTACTGGGCAACACTTAATTTAACATGTAAAAAGGGTATGATTTAGTCTAATTAATATATGTATAATGTTTACAACCGAATGTATTTGCTTAATATTTTGATTATATTATCAAACAGATTTGTTTGGAAATAAACTTTATATTTTCTTCAAACTATTTTGTCCAGCTAGAAAAGACGAATTTGCCACTGTGCGTCGGCGGTTAGCTGCCTGCCGCGGTCCTCGGAATCATACCTTTACTTTAAGGATTGTTTTTTCAAAAATCCCTTAGATGAAGATAACAGTATGACCTTTAGTCGAAAAAACAACATTATTTGCTGGAAGTGTGGCAAAGAGGGGCACGTTAAAAGAAATTGTACCAGATCGAATGCCCCTGCAAGTAGGTGCTACCAAGCCCCATCAACAACAACTATTAGAGTATCCCGGCTGCAGAACAATGGCTCCAGCTTGGTAGTACCTGGAAACGTATGCGGTCGGGAATGCGAGATGGTACTAGATACTGGTTCCACACATATCATCGTGAGGCCAAACATCGTAGCTCATTGTAAAATATTTCACCCTGGGAAAAATTACATCTTAGAAACTGCTAATGGACAAGTTATCCCAATAAAAGGCATAATTGAAGCCAGAATAACCTTAGGAACAACAACAACATGTCAAAACTTAACAGACTCCAGGGTACCTTTACGTGAGCAATTTTCACTTGCCACTTAGAAGAATAATAATAAAAGCAAAATAATTATTAGGCTTACTGTTGCTTTGTGATTGAACATTTATTTCATTTATTCATAACACCCTCATTCTCCTGCAAACCTCCCTTGAGGTTAAGTCTCTACCACTACTAGTGATGCTATAAGTATATGACTTGGTAGGAGTTCTTTAGTAAAGAACTTTAGCAACCTATTTTCTTTATACAGGTTAGTTCCTAAGTAATGGGCCAAAATCCAACTGTAGAATTGTGAAGTTAAGTAAATTTAACTAAAATTACCCTTGTACAATATCTGAGATAAAGGGGGTCAAAGTTTAAAAAATATTTATAAATTATTTCATTTTGAATATTGTAATAAAACTCGGTATCTAGGGATTTTCTGACATGAACTATTCATATCTGGACACCCTTACAACTCAATAACGAAGAAGAATCGGACATGTTTTCACTCTTACTTTTGACTTGTAATTGTCCCCTGAATCAAATCCTAAAAGCACGGGCGTCAATTTTGAGACACCCTGTATTTTAAATGGACCGGTTCATGTACCAGTTAAGTTTAACTGGACCTAAACTGAACTCGCAATTGTAAAACTGGTCCTAAATCTTTTGTTTATGATAATGCAGTTGTAATTATGACTAATACGCTGTTTTGAAAGGCATTTTTGGGTTGCACTAAATAACTTAAAGGCGAATATCTAGAAAACGGTTGCTCAAAGCAATTCTTACAAAGTATACCTTTTTTAAGTAAAAAGCATAGGAGAGTTCAATATTTTACTCGGATTGTACATACAGGGAAGCACAAAAAGTTGTGAAGTTTTAGAGAAATTCAAAGTGGTGTAGGTAACGTCCTATAGTTAACACCTAAAAATTAACATTAGGTATGAATAGCTTATGCCAGAAAACCTTTAGATACGGAGTTTTATTACAATATTCAAAATGTATCAAATGTTATCGAAAAAAATTAAAATGTTTTTTATTTTTATTTTGACACCCTGTATCTCAGTTTATTTTAACTTTTGTACAAAGGTAAGTTTAGTTAAATCGCAATATTTTAATGTTGCAATTCGTCAGTTGAATTTTGGCCCATTACTTAGGGACCACCCTGTATATTAGAAATACTTTCAAGAGTTTAATGCTATACACATCTAGATTAGTAACTTAAAAGAAAAATACTGCTTCAATTAAATTATCTTTGGGCACTTTTCATTAAAAAAACCCTAATAAGTAACTATGGTTACTGACTTTTTAAGCCAATGTAATACATTTGTTGTCCAGGTGTTTTTCTCAATTTAAAGTGCCCAAATTATAGTAATATTTGCTTTAAGAGTAGAACTTTCAAACATAGTCTTGCAGTTAAAGTTAAAATAAATATAAAAATATATCTAATTATTCAACACAACCAACACAATTTGCATTGAAAACCGGTTTGGAGAAATTCTTTAAGACTGTAGAATGTAGAGTTCCATTCCTACTGGTAATATTTTCATAAAAATTTGAGAGGTTTACCAATGATGTTTTTAATTTAGGGCTGCCAAAGTGACATCACTGGAAGATATACAAAATATATATATAATATATTATTTTACTGTAAAGATTTATATAAAAAATAGATAGGTATGCGAATTTGGCTTAATAAGTCAAAAATACATACCTTTAAAAATATATTAAGGTATTGAAGTTAGTTGACCCGCAAACTATCTACAGGATGGTCTAAATTATAAGAAAAATTGTGTCAATACAGGCTTAAATAATATGATTTAAACAGTAATATAAATGACAAACTAAACTTTTGCACATTCGAACGGAATAATTTAAACTTTAGGTAACATTTTAAACTTAATTTTCTCAAACAGTACAACAAATATTTTAGTGCGGTTTTTGGCGTATTTGTGGCGCAATTAATAGCCTTTATGATTTTCTACATTGCAGCCTTGGTATTAAACTTACCTCTTATATACAGAGTGGTAAATATGACGTTTTTTTTTGGGAAATTTGGTTGTTCTGCAACTTTTGAAATAAAAGAACTGTTCGAATCTTTAAAATATTATAATAATCAGATAATTATTTGTGACAAATCATTTTAGCAGAATTTTAATATTCTTCGTAAATTTGAAAATATTATGTTTTTACAAAAAAGTTACATTTTAGAAATATCACCCTATATAACGCTGGCTTTTAATCCTTAAACTCCTACTGCATGACGTTATAAGCAAAGAGCAATACCTTTTTAATGTTTAGAAAAACTTTTATAGAGGGTGGACAAAAAAGTAGATCTATGTCTAAAAGTAAATTTTCCAAATTCTTGTTTTCTCTTATGCCATAAACTACAGAATTAATTTTATAAATTCTAAAAGTATTTTTGGTATCTGGGGATGAAAATAAGGACAGGGTTTTTATTTGCGTAATAATGCTCTTTGAATTGTATGGTGTTCAATGCTTGGATGTGATATAAAACATTGTCGTAATGTATGGAAACTGCCAAAGCGCCAGCGGGTCCGTCTCTGGTGGACGCCTACCTTAAGCGCCTTTTCACATTAAGCGGAAGACGGATAATCGGCGACGGACTGACGTAACGAAGTGTATAGTCTTATGAGACCTTTCACACCTAAAGAAAGCGGCGGAAGACGAAAAGCCGGGCGACCAGAACCGAGCGAGAGACGGAAAACACTTCGTCCGCCCCCGGTGGTCATCACGAGTAGCCGGCGCGCGATCCTTCGAAATACATTATATTAAATAGAGACGTTCACACGTGCAGCTCTATTGTTCCGGCTTGCGGGTTTCCAAATTATCCTTAGTATATAAAGTGTATTGAGTGACGATTAAAGTGAGATTTTTCAGAATTTATTTTTTATAAATGGCGCATAGTAACCTTGATATTAAGTTTTTATATCACAGGTGGAAGCCGGACCTGTGCTGTAGAATAAGACAATAAGTTTATACAGCGTGTTTTCGGAAGTTCTTACCAAATGGGAAACTTTTTAATTATTAACTTTATGAAACAAGGTGCCTCTTTATAAAAAGTCCTGCTTGATAAGAAAATACATTTTTACAAAAATATTTGTATGTTGGATGTACAGGGTGCCCTAAAAAGACTTGTTTTTACATTAAAATACAGCGTATTTCCTAACTACGATACGAAACTAACAGGAAGTTATTCCAAACCAAATCGGTTTAAGGATATTTTAAATATTTATAAAATACCGACTTTTTAAAAAACTTTAACGTCGTGTATCTTAAAAAATAAACCAACTTCGAACATATGTTTATAGGAACTTTTCTTTATGATGATATAAGAAATCATTCTTTAAAGTGTCGTACCATAGATAGAAAATACTCGGTATATTAATTTGGAAACAAGTCCTGTTGGGGCCACCCTGTACATCCAACATACAGTTTTGATGAAATAAGGCTTAAAAGAGGTTTAATCTTAATTAATTATATAAAAAAAAGAAGCATTTTAGTGATAAGCATATATAGGGTGGGCCAAATTAATATTGCACACTTTTTAACTAATAATAACTTTTTTCTGTTGCGCCATTCTTTTTTATTTTTAAAGGGCCAATAGCTAAATATGTTTTCTCTTGGTTTGCCAATTTTGGTCAAACAGATTAAGACAGGACTGGATTTACTGGACTTTTTCCTCTTAGCAGGTAATAAAAATGGAATTTTAAAAATTTGTGGCGTTATTAAATTTAGCCTGTGCAATTTATTGCAATGCAAATAAATGGGATATTCCATTAAAAAAAAAACGAAAAAGATACGTGTAGCACAAAACAGGGAAATCTAGCAACGGTGCCAATATTGCTATTAAATTCTTCATGCCGGATACCTTCTAGATACCAAATTTAGCTTTGACGGTTTCAAAGATATTGTTACAGACTTTTAACAACGTGCGAGTTAAAGAATTTTAGCGAGTTAGGATAATTTAATTTAGTTTGTTCATCACTTTCGAAGGTTTCCGAAAACGCCCGAATTATCCATTGAGAACTCTTATGCCATCCTGTACTATGGAATTTTAGTGATATTTCTCCAAAATTCTAGATCATTCTTCACTCTTCCACATTACTATAAAAGGGCGACAGAAAACCTTCCAATTATTAATATAAATTCGACTTTTGTGTTGTAAACTTAGAGAAATTGACAACTAAAGATTTTGTCGTTGTAACCATAGTTGCGTTTCATTGTTAATAAAAGGAATAAAAACAAAGGTACGTGTTTTTATACGAGGTGTTTCGGAACATTAGGTGTCAGAAGCGGAACGATGTTTCCCGAGGAATCCGAAGTGATACGAAGAGTGAATGCCAGTGGGGACAAGAAAATATACAGCAGGAATGGAGGAAATAAGTACACTAATCAAAAAACTGATGGAAGAAATGAAGACGAGCCAAGAATCCCTATAAGAAGACATAAAGAATAGTTAAGAATCCATACAAGAAGACCTAAAAAAGAAATGCAGACAAGTCAAGAAGACATTAAAAATGAAATGAAGACCAATTTAGAAGAAATGAAGAAACGCCAAAAAGAAATGAAGAAATGTCAAGAACAAATGAAGACAAATCAACAAGAAATGAAGCGGGAAATCAAAATCAGTCAAGCAGAAACGAGGCAACAAATCGAGAAAATTCAAAAAACATAAAAAAGGACAAGAAGAAATGAGGCAAAGAGAAGATAGTAAAGATTCGAGAACACCTGAGGGGAGAATTTCATCAATGCCAAGATGAGATAAGAAAGGAAATGTTGCTTGAATTAAAACTTACAAAAGAAGATGTCAAAGAAGATATAGAAGAAATACAACAGACTGTGCAGTTTTTATTTCACCCTTTCGGGGTCATCCCACCCAGGTCCGACGACCGCCCCCTAGGTGGTGCACTGCAGCCTGAAGGCTTATTGTACCTTGACCCCTACTCCTTCTCATTCACACACCATTCATTCCATAACTTGGATGGTTGTTGCTCGGTCCGCATCCCCGAGCAGAACACCGTGTGCCGTTGCCCAAAAGACTGTGCAGTTAGTTCAAGGTCAAATGCAACAAGAAGTGCAACAATTACACCGGCAAATTCAAAATATAGCCAGTACAGGTGTCGTTCCAGGATGTAGTACTCCAGCAACTGTTATAAAACCACCAACTTTTGACGGAAAGGTACCGTGGGTTACGTACCTTAGACAATTTGAAGCTGCTGCGAACGGCAATAATTGGAATTTACCAGAAAAGGCACGCGCACTAGTGCTTGCTCTACGAGGTGAAGCCATGAAGGTATTAAGAAATGTTCCTGAAGAAAAACAAGGCGACTATCAATCAATTGTAATGTTCCTAGAAATGAGATATATGGCGAGACACATTTGCAGGAAGTTTATAAGGCGCAGCTCCAGGGACGAAGACAGAAATATAACGAAAGCCTTCAGCAATACGAAGCTGACATCGTACGTTTGATTAATTTCAAATATTCGACATACCCAGACGTAATAAAACAAGAACTAGCCGTGGGTAGTCTCATTGAAGGTCTACGCGATCCAGACATGAATCAGGCTTTAAGAGTGGCCAGATTGAAGAAAATATCAGAAGCTCGTGCCTACGCGCTTCAATTCGAAACATCCAAACAAACGCCCAGGAGTCAGACAAGAATAAGAATAATAAATTTTGTACCAGAAGAAGACAATTCAAAAAAGATTTTGCAAGAGTAATGAAGGAGTTGCAAGAAATTTTCCATAAGAAGCAAACAGAAGAAGTAAACCGTATGACATTTAGAAAAAAAAATACTATCCGCTTTTGGAGGTGTGGTAAAGAGGGGCATCTACAGAGAAATTGTACCAGATTCAATGCCCCTACTAGTAGTCCGGGAAACTGGCTAGGTGCTACCAAGCTCCACCAACAACAACTATTAGAGTATCCCGACTGCGTATTTACATTCTATACCATTATACAGATGATTTCCATTCTATAGCGTAGTATAATATGTATATTTAAAACGCGCATATGGTTTCTCCAAATCATACCATGATACAGATAAGCGTCAATCTATAACACAGTAGGATATGAACTTACAATGCGCTCCTATTTCTACACCAAATTATACCGCGGTACAAAAAAAAAACAAAATTTATTTTTTAAAGTTACCTTCATTTTTAATGGCCTATTTCTAAGCTAAGAAAGTAAACATATTTCAGAAAAAAACTTACACGTAATATAAAAATCAATGCGATTTCTGGTTACTTTGATTCAAACTAATACTCATTTCCAGATTTCTCAAACAATTCCGTTTTTTAACTATATTGCCTTCGAATTTTGTTGGCCTACCTGTTTGAACCTGCAGTTAGCCCTGTTCTTTGTCTTCTGCGACTATTTGATGTTGGTTGTACACCTATAATTCTACCACGTTTAACTTTTTTGATTTGATGTAAAAAATCAAAACATTACCAGTTGTTTTTAATTTATTTATAGCCATGTTTACTTTATTTATAGCATTAGAGGTTTCTATGAAATCATTTCCCTTTAGAATTTCGACAACTTTTGCAAAATTTTGAGAGAGGCGGTTCAGTGCAGTATCAGAAACACTACTTAAATCGTTACCAGATGATGGTTCTTATACTTAAATAATTAACTAATTAATTATTTTCTCTTACCGTAATGACAATGATGTGTCCGCCTTTTAAATGCGGTTCATTTTTTATAGTATTTGGATTCACTTTCTTGAAGAGAAATAAGATTTTGGCACCGCATTCTTTATTTCTTATTCGAGTGGGACATTTTTTAAATTCTGCAACTTTGTTAAATTCATTATTATGACACTTAAACACTTTTTTGTATTCAATGTTTTTTTAGTGATGGGTAAGTATATCTAACTATCCAGTTTGTTGTGGTTCCAATACTAAAATTGCGGATCCACTCGTCACACCCCCTACTATTTGTTTTTTTTGTTTTTTTATCTTTGGACAATCCACGAAGGCTAAAAGCCTAAATACTAACGTATCGTGGTTATCTTAAGCAGGGTAAAAGGAAGTTTGTTAACACGGGACTTAAAAACTTGAAGATTTGGGGGAAGGAAAGACCTCCGCTGGCAGCAGCAGGCCGATTCTCAACCGCCGTCTCGAGTCGTAACGTATCGAGACGCTACCGAATGGTGATTCTTAACTTATTTGAGAGTCGATATCTTCCGAGTTCGTATGTCATTTAATTTCGGTAGCTATATAGGGTGCTGTCGAGAAGCATAGAGAATTTATTGCAAGTTACCATATTAGGGGAGAGATACCTGTAAATGCTTAAATTTTCATTGATTTTCATGAAAGAGCTATTATATATTTTCAAAAATTGGTATGTAGTTTACTAATATATTAAAATAATGGAAGTTTTTTTTTCATTTTAATTTTTCAAAATGGGGGCTGTACACTTAAATTCTTCTAAAAAGGTTAAAGAGAGACTTATTCTTAATCGGCGGACACTGTAGTATCGGTTCTAGTGATTTGAAAATTAAAAAATAACATTTTTGTAATTATTTACAAACCGCCGGACGCATCGCTGATTTTAATGAAATTTGGTATACGGGGGTTTTTGGGGCGCTGATTACGAATCTAAAAGAATTTTTAGTCGGACACGTTTCGTTTTTGACACATTCATCATCAGACTTGATAACCAAAACTAACCTGAATTTACTATTTCCCCTCCTCTTTTGCACTCAATTCTTGACTGAAAGCTAAATTGGTACTTAGTATTTGATTTGCAGTGCTACAAATCCCATTTTTCTATTTATTTTACCAGTTTTTCCATAAAAGCTCAAATCCGCCAAGTTAGCATTTTAGTTTTAATGGGCACATTCAGGAGTAGTCAGCCGCTTAAACCGCTGGGTAAGCAGAGTGTCAAAACTGTCAAAATAAAGCCATCCTATTGGTTAAATTTGAGAGTTTTGACACTCCGCATACTTAGCGGCTAAGCAGCTGAGTACTCCTGAATGCGCCCATTGTTTGTCTTAAGTGATACAACAGTTCTTGTGGCCGACAGACGTTCGGTTACACGAACAATTTCGAAGTTAAAATAAGACACTGCTAAGATCCAAATAATGCACGACCTAAATCCGACATGCATAAAAGCAAGCACCATCCTTATTAAGGCAGTCTTTATCCTATTATTCATCTACGTAAAATCAAATGACAAAATAGGGCCGGTATTATTAGCGCTTAGCCTTATTTCGCTGTGCAATATTTCTCTAATTACAGCAGGCCGATTCTCGACGACCATCTCGGCACGTAAGATGCTACGAAATGGTGATTCTTAATTTATTCGATACTCGGTAACAAGTCGACAACTTCCGACTTCGTACGTCATTTGATCTCGGTACCTTCGATGCTGTCGAGAAGAATAACGAAGCAATTTGATTGGTTAAAAATTTAATATTTGTCAAACGAAAGCAAATGGTACAAGGATTAGATTACTTCCGAGTTTTAGAGAAATAATTGTACAATATATATTTAAAAAGAAGATCGACATTTTATTAACCAATAAATAATTTATAATTATTGTATTTTTACCTAGTTCTTTCTAAGCGAAAAGCAAAGTGCTTAAAGAGAAGGTGGCCCAACTTTCAAATGGACAGTTGAAATATGTGACGTCAAAGGTATTCTTTAAGAAAAAGAATGTCGTTATTTCTTTAGTGTTTTGTAAATGTCGTGTTAATCATGTTTATATTAGTAAGTAAATAGTGAAAAAAAATACTTTAACAATAATTGTATAAACTATATTTTGAATTTTGAATATAATCAAAAATGACACCAATGACGACACACGTATCAGCTGTTTACTGTCATAACAAAGTTGGGCCACCTTCTCTCTAAGCACCTTGAGCGATAAGTCAAAATCAAGGAGATAAACTTATTAAAGTTTATCTCCTTGAGTCAAAATAACAAACGACATTTAGTTTACAACAATCTCTTATCAATGTATACTAAGTTTATAAACTTAACGTTTCGTTCTGTGGCCGTTTTGCTTCCGCCGTCGTCGACTTTTCAAATTGTTAAATAAAAAAGGGTAGGTGCCAGACATAAATTGAAGTTTAAGCTTAATTTATATACTTGACGTTTCGTTGTCGTTACCGTATTGTTGCCGCCGTTACCAATCGACCTTTGCAAATTGTTAAATAAAAACCTATTGGTCGATAAACAAACGTCTGCGAACTACGCCGGCGACGATAAGTTAAAACTTAGCAAAGGATAACAATAAACGCAAATGCGACAACGCGTTCCTATAAATGATTACATTAAACGCCATAAAGTTTAGGCTTCAACTTGACAAATCGTTGTCGTTGCCGTTACGCTTCTGCTGTCGCTGCAGTTTGAACATTGTTAATGAAACAATCCTGTTATCGATCACAAACGTCTGTTAACGACCAATAACAACAGTTTAAATTTGGTCAAATTAATTAAACAACAAGCCAAATACGGCAACGACGATTATAAATGGTTAAATTAAACGCGATAAATTTAAGTTGCGAACGTAATTGAGTGGCAGCGGAAACGGTAGAGTTTAAACGCTGTTAGTTAAACATCGCTACGTCATACTTTAATAGCATCAAAATGCCCCAAACACACATCTCATCAAGTACAAAAACTATATATCTACAATTTGCGGCAGCTAGTTATTCTGTGCTACAATTAAGCGATGTCTTTGGTAAAAAAATACATGGCAAGTCGGTTCTTTTGTATGTAAACATTTGGCTGATAATGACGTAGCTGTGTTGAACTTACAGGGTTCGTACTTTACGTCAAGTTTATAAATTAAACTATGGGGGCAGTTGCCCCCCTCAGGAGCCCAAAAATACCTCATGGGTTGTTTATTGAAGGTGTCGTTTTTTCAGCACGGGGAAGCTCAGTTGTAGTATCTGGACTTTCTGATCACTTTGCTCAGATCATGAAATTTTCTGTGATGATAGTTTTTATGTTAGAATAAGATCGGTTCTGGATAGAGTAATACCAGAAAGAAAACCTAAACCAAAAGGAATGCAAACCAAATACTGGCTTACACCAGAGATAAAAGCCTTATGTGCTTGAAAAAGGCAGCATAAGCAAAACTTAAAAATAAGGTAAGTTCAGCTTACTATAAAACCTTTGCTAGTATGCTTAAGAAAGTTATTAAAAAAGCTAAAAAACCTATAATACAAAATACATAGAAAATTCAGAAAATAAGGGAAGAGCAATTTGGAAAATTATCAATAAATTAACAAGAAAAAGAACCCCTGATATAAATAAAGATAAAGTTCCAGATTACAATAAAATTAGGACTGATAAAAAATCTATATTTTTGTGTGGCACTACAACAAATGAGGTAATTAAATGTATACAGGAACTAAAAAACAAAAAATCAGTGGGGGAGGATGAGATTCCAGTTGCTCTTCTTAAAAAAGTAGCCGACCTAATAGCTGAACCAATTAGTCATATTATAAATCTAACATATCAGACGGGTGTTTTTCCTACTAAACTGAAACTGGCATATATTAAGGATATTTATAAAAAAAAAGTGAATCTCAAAGTCAAAGTCAAAATATGCTTTATTATGTCTAAAGAACAAGTTCTCGTTGACAAAGCTGAAAAAAGTATTTAACATAAATCAAATATAAACATGAAGTTCAACATAAATTCAACATCTGATAATCCTAAGAACTATCGCCCCATATCTCTTTTATCAAACATAAATAAAATATTTGAAAAACTGTTACATGAAAGATTGGTTAGGTTCCTGGATGAGAGTGGTGTGATTGTTGATTGTCAATATGGTTTCAAAAAGGGGCGTTCAATAGTAACGGCTATTTATTCAGCTCTTACAAAAATCTTGGACTGTATGAATGAAAATAAGAATACCGTTACAGTTTGTGTGGATTTGTCCAAGGCTTTTGACAGTGTTGACCATGATATTCTTATTGAGAAACTAGAGCGTTATGGTCTCGGTTATGGTATTAGGGGAATTTCTAAACAACTTTTAGTGTCATACTTAAAAGATAGAAAACAGCAACTAGTTGAAAGAAATGAAGAAGGATGTTTAATAAAATCAGATATAGAGGTTGTAAAAAAGGAGTTCCTCAAGGTTCCATCTTGGGGCCACTCTTGTACATTCTATACACTAATGAACTGCCAGAGACCATAAAAGAACATTTGGTTATGTATGCTAATGATACTTCTGTTATCATTAGTGAAACAAATGATATTGAAAGGCATATTAAAGGCTCACTTGAGGACTTAAAAGAGTGGTTTTTAAGAAATTACTTATTAATGAATATAGAAAAAACACAGATAATGAAATATTCAGCAAGGGAAACGGAGCCAGTTGTTTACAGTTTAGGTAATACCGATTTCTTAATTACAAATAAGATCTCCTTTCTGGGAATGGTCATTGACCAAAGACTGGACTGGAAAAGTCACATCGAGGGTCCATCAAGTGAGCTTTCAAGGTACTGCTATGCGGTTCGAATATTAAAGAATGAAGTTGGCATGGAGGCAGCACTTCAGGTGTACCATGCACATTGCACATATCATGTGAAGAATAAGGTATGGAATTATTTTCTGGGGTAACTCAGTAGATGCGAAGAGAGTTCAGATACTACAAAAGAGATGCTTAAGATTGATATTTGGGATGGGATCTCAGAATAGTTGTAGACAGATATTTGCAAATAAAAAACTGTTGACTGTTGTGAATTTATATATTTTTGAATGTATTAAATTTGTTTATAATAATGGGATCTTATTTTCTGAAAGTAATAAAAAACATAATTATAATACAAGAACAAGAAATGATCTAACTTTAGATAAAACATACATTTATAAAAAGAAATGTTCATAATAGTCTGATTAAAATTTGGAATAAGGTCCCACACGATCTACGGTGTTTGCCAGAAAATATATTTCTAAAAAGATAAAAACATTCCTGTATAGCCATCCATTTTATTTCGTGACAGAATATTTGAATAGCGTAGTAAGTGTGTAATTTTAAAATGTATTTTTTTATGTAAATAGGATTTTATTGATAGGTGTTTGATTTTAATTGTAATTTGTTTTACATGTGTGGTATGTAAATTCTATTGTATTTTAATATGAGTAAAATTATTTATTTTACTGTGTAAAATTTTAACTTTTTAGAATAGTGTGACACGTTCCACACCTCATTTTGAGGTATATATTTGTATATTTCTTTATACTTTGGAACAAATAAATGTATATTTATTTATTTATTTATCATACTAGGGCAATTTCTTGTTTATATAATAGTCTTGTCCGTTCGTTTTTAGAGTACAATAGTATAATATGGTCACCTTCCTATATAAATAATTACCAAAAAATTTAAAATATACAAAATAAATTTGCTAAGTTTTTACTGTACAGGCATAGATTCCCTTACAAGGACTTGCCTTATTTAAATACAATCCAACTCTTAGGGCTGAAGTCATTAAAAAGACGCAGGAAAGATGCAATGGTCATATTCCTAAACAAACTGTTGAATAATATGCTTAATTGTAGTGATTTAATTAATTTATTACTTTTTGAATTCTGTCTAGAACCACACGTAGTCAGCAATTGTTTTATGTAAATAGACACCGGACTAATTACGGGCAAAACGTGTTTGTTGATTGTCTCCTAAAGAATTATATTGATAATTATAGCAATATTGATTTATTTTCTTTAAGTTTAACTAGTTTTAAGAGAGCGATAGCTTTAGTATAAAAGTTAATTTTCAGTAATGTGTAGCATTGTCTTTTTTACAAATTTGTATTGATTTTGTATTTTTTTGTATTGTGTACCATTTGGAGTTTTATACTCTGTAGTGTATGTTTGAATAAATAAATAAATAAATGAATATTTATTATATTTTTTAAAAAATACGGTGACCATCATATCTTGGTGCTGGATCATGTGAAATCAAAAAATTTAGGTTTGTTCATTAGATAATCGTTTTGCCCAGGTAACGCTGGTAAGGTTTTTTAAAATTTTTAATTTTTTCACTTTTTGGATGCACTTTAAAGTGCAAAACGCCATTTTTAAGAAAAATATCAGCCTATTATTTGTTTTTATTAAAATAGGAAATATTGAAAAACTTAAAAAAATCTTCAGTGGTACCTCGAAACTTATTCAAAGAAATAGTAGTAAAAATTTCAAACAGATCGATGCAATAGTTTTGGAGTTATGATGGTCACCGACTTTAAAAATGTGAGTTGTGAGAAAAGCACTTTAAAGTTAGCTTCGTACAAAAGACTCATGGATGAGTTAATTTTGCTTTGATTAATCTCAAATTTTTATACTGTATTCTTAAAATGTTATTCATTTAGAAAATGTGTTTTAACAAAATGTCAAAAAAAAGTTTAAAAACCTTACTCTCCCCTTAAACGAGAAAAGTTTATTTATATTAAAAACTTAAAAGACAACCCTTTTTCCTTTTTTTTGTTTTTTTAAGGGTCAGTTTTATACGTATCATTTTAAATTTAACCATAAGTGGAGCAATACACAATTTTTGTTTGAACTTATGTAAATATTATGTATTTTGCTTTAAATAGTTGCTGTACCCCAAAAAAATTACTATTCTTTTCTGTGTGTATAAAGTCTTTATGACTTTAGCCTCCCCTGTTCTCCAATGCACGAGCCACCACTACTTTTTAGAATGACTTAAAGTGGTTTCTCATTTCTCAAAAAGAAAGCCAGATAGAAAAAAATACAAGAAATTAAAAAGTTCCACTTTCAATTGAAGAAAAATATAAAAACTTTATAAAAAGTCCGTGTCATGCTTTTTTAAAAGCTTTTTTCTTAACAAAATTTGCTGTGGTGCCCAGTGAGAAGCCACAGGCCCAATGAGCTTAAGGTAGGTAGAGCTTTACAAGCGCCTTATTACATTTAATAAATGCACCAAATTTTATCCAAATTGGTATAAGGATTTTAAAAGTATTTAAGAAATATCGACTTTTTTAACAACGTTAACACCCTGTATCTCAAAAATAAATGTTTATAGAAACTTTTTACAAAAAAAGAAATAGGGAATCACCACCTTAAGTTTTGTACCATTATCAGGAAATCTCGTATATTTTGAAGAATTTCTTACCTGCTCTGGTTTAATATGTCAGATCATCAGATAGAAAGCTATGCTTCTATAATAAGACTTACGGCCATATTCACCAAGCTCTGACAAATATTTATCAGACTGATAACCTGCTTAAAAAGAAGGCAATCAGTCTGATGAATATGTGGCAAAGCTTGGTAAATATGGTTGTTAACAAAAATGTTTTAAGATTTTCTCTTACAAGAAACATATTTAACAGCTTCATCAATCATAGTATTATGACAAGAGCAAATGTAGGTCAAAATTTAACATTACCTAATACACGATTTGATGCTACACAAAGATCCATTACTTATGTGGCACCTAAAATACTTAATATACTGCCGGTACAGTTTAAAAATAAAAAATTTAAAAATATTTAAAAAAAATTGTATTTGTGGATAAAAAGTAACATGCAAAGAATCAAACAAATTATTGAATTTTTATAGTGTATTGACAGAACAGTTATAGTCATCGTAGTCATACCACCTTATAATATATATGTTATTTTAATAAAATGTTAAAGATTATGTATAGCTTATGCTGATGCCTAATGTGCACACACAGACCTATGTCCATTGTGCACACTATTACCCTCGCTATTTGCTATTACCTATAGTTTTTCTTTTAAATTTATATTGTAATTAATTATTGATGACAGGTATTCACAAATGTATAAAAATGTAAAAAAACAATATGATGATTTTCTGGTAAAGCTAAGATCTGAACAATATGAAAACAGAATAAATAGATCAGACAACAAGATCAAATGTATGTGGACTATCTATAATGAAATAGTGGGGAAAAATATCTCAAGTAACTTAGCGATATCTGGTAATCCTCAGGATATAGCTAATGATTTTAATACTTATTTTTATGAAAAAATACCAAATCTGTTGAAAAACCAAATAATACCTCCTTTTAGTACCAATATCAATCCAAATAATAAATCACTTTATTTTAGACCTCTCACTGCAAGAGGTAATGGAGCTAACTCAAAAAATTAAAAATAAATGTACTAGTGGTGACGATGACCTACCCACAAACATAATAAAAATGAGTATACCAGAGATCACTAATGTTATTGTATATATCTTAAATAATTCTTTAAGAGAGGGTGTGTTCCCAGACCAACTCAAAACGGTTGTCATAAAACCCCTGCTAAAAAGGGTGATCCGGAAGTGTTTGACAACTATAGGCCGATTAGCGTCCCTCCTGACTTTTCCAAACTTTTTGAACTGGCAGCATGCAGCAGACTGATACCTTTCATGAAGCAAAGTAATTTGCTTTCTGATAACCAACATGGTTATACAGATGGAAAATCCACACAAACAGCTACGTTTCAGTTCACTCACGAGATTCTTGAGCAGTTGGAGGACGGAAAAGCAGCCATGGAAGTCTTTCTGGATCTTTCCAAGGCATATGATTGCCTTGATAGAGACCTACTTTTGACAAAACTTGAGTTGTACGGAATTAGAGGCAATGTATTAAAATGGTTTGAATCATACTTAACAGGTACTTAGAACCCAAAAAGTAGTAACAAAAGACAATATTGGGGCAAAGTCTGGAAGTTTGCAAAATGACATTGGAATCCCGCAGGGTAGCATCCTGGGACCAATTTTGTTTATAATCTTTACCAATGACATTAACTTTGAAATTCCTAAACAAAATATTGCTCTAACGGCTTATGCAGATGATACTAATCTCTTAATATCGGGTAAAGAAATACCTGAAATTATTGAACAAACTAAAAATATTTTTTCACAAACAAAGACCTGGTTCGAGAAAAACAGACTTATACTAAACAAGGAAAAAACTAACTTAGTCCTGTTTAGAACAAAATTAAATAATATCGATAAACCAGAATATATTGAAATAGACAACAATAACATCACAGTTCAAAGTAACACAAAATTTTTAGGAATCCAAATTGATGAATTTCTAAACTGGTCAGATCAAATAGATTTAATTAGTAGCAAGCTAAATAGTATAAGTTACGGTATCAGACTGACAACAAAATATATTTCAGAGACTGCGTTGAGGACATTGTATTTTGCAAACTTCGAGGCCACAGCAAGATATGGAATTATTTTTTGGGTTGTAATTCCAAGATACAAAATATCTTTGTTATACAAAAACGTTTATTGCGAACAATTTTTAAAATGTTATATAGAGAGAGTTGTAGAAATGTCTTTAGACAAAAGGCTATTCTTACAATTTATGGTTTGTACATATTTGATACAATAATGTTTTTTTATAAAAATAGAAATAGTTTTAGGGTAGAAAGTAATCATAATTACAACACACGTACAACAGAGGTAAATTACCTAATTCATCACCTATCATTGTTTGAAAGAGGACCATACTATAGAGGCATTCGTTTCTACAATAAGTTACCAAATCATATTAAAAGTGCACCGACTTTAAAAGTGTTTAAAAGAAAAGTAAAACAATTTTTAATACAAATAGAACCCTACAGTGTGAAAGACTTTACAGAGAGACAATTGTAAAGTCTCTTTTTTGTTGACGTGATTTCTTTTTATGTTTATGTATTTGTATACCTGAATATGATCAGAAATAAAGAGTTTTTCTATTCTATTCTATTCTATTCTATATTGTAATTGTAATAATAATATTAATAAATAAATAAATAAATAAATAAATATGTTCTGGTTAGTATTTTCAGTAGGTATACGACCAAGGATAGGACTATTATATTACAATCCTAAAGAATTTCACCGATGCCGGTTTTCAATATAAATGGTGTGGGGGTCCGTTATCCTATAACACTTACCACATTACTGCTAGTTTTATTGGAACCACTAGTAGGAGTTAAGGTATTTTGTGCAGAATTTTGAGAAATATTACCAGAATTGTGCACCGCTGTTGCTCCTGAGCCGATGGGCATCATATTTTTGAGGCACTTTACCACTTAACTTTAAAAATCACCTAGAAGAAAAACAAAATAGCACATTTAACAATTTTTCCAACAAAACTTTACAGGTAGGTACATATTAACTTTTAAAACAAAGAAAAACTAAATGTAAGTTACAATTACCGATATTATACTGACACTGGTAAAAAAAAATATACCTATTTTTTTAAATACACAGTAAAGCCTGATTTATAGTTTCAGTAACGTAAGACTTAAGACTTAAAACTTAAGCGTTAAGACGTAAGAAGTAAGCAGTAATGACAAGTCAATTTATAGTTCCTTAATTTAAAGTATCTCCTTAAGTTTTTTAGGTTATGAATATTGTTGTTGTCATTTTTAAAAATGTATTTTGTAAAATATAATTTAGGTAGATTGGCTCTATGCTGTTTACAAAGGACATCAACGACAACAAAAATAAAATTTAATGTAAAATGGCCCATAAATAACCAAAAATGTAAACATGAGGCTGCCGATTATCGGCGAAAACGACCGATGTCAACCGAGCCGTAAGACTTAAGACTTAAGAAATAAAAATAAACCATTTCTTACTTCTTACGTCTTACGGCTTAATTCTTACTGCTTAAGTTTTTGGCACTATAAATTATCAGGTTACTTGTCACATGTTCATTTTTCTTACGGCTTAACGTTAAGTCTTAAGTCTTACGTTACTGAAACTATAAATCAGGCTTAAAGGTTTTGCTGTTGCTCTAAATCAAAGCCACAAAATAAAAAAGTTAATTCAAAGCTGAAGTAAGGTTAGTTGAATTCACACAAAACACGAATCACGAATGTTGTATTTGAGGTTTGTCCGGCATAGTCGGGCATAGGGAAAAGTGCAGTGTAGTGTATTGTAGTTTTGATACCAAACGCGTTTAACAGAGGGGTTTTCCAGTGACGAAAATTTTGGTGCATCACGCTCCAGAGCATGAAGCTCTTGAACTGCTCTGAAAAGTTAGTCACTGGAACGCATCCGCAAGGACAGAAAGCTCCAGCTGGTAAAAAAACTTAACCTTACTTTAAGTAATTTTAAAATTTCGTTTTTGTTGTGAAAACAAGGTGGATTAATGGATTATTTATTTATTCTCTCTTTGCTAGTTTAGATAGCTATGGAAATTAACGTTGAATAAATGTTGAATGAACAAATAATAATTTTAAAGATCTATCCTAACCTTAATAAACAAACTTTTGACGTTTGGAGCACGAAACACCTAAAGGGGGTTGGTGCATGAGAGGCAAGGGAAAGGAAAACGGAGCAGTTAAGGTGCATAAGACTTTCCGTCACTGGAACGCCATAAAGTAGAACGAAATGCTCCTGAGCTACTCGGGAGCGCTCTGTTTGCGTCACTGGAAAGCCCCTCAGGATCCTCGTTTAACTGAGTTATGTCAAAAATTTAAAAAGGCTTTTATGCTTTTTAGTCATGTGTAACCAAAGAGAATAGACAAGGATAGAGGATCAATGGCCGTTTCGAAATGTGGCACAATTTGAAGAAGGGGTCTGCGGGATGGCAGGGCATGCGCATACGCACTCCAATGTCAAAATCAGCGGTATATTCAAAAACATCGATTTATTGAGTAAATATACATAAAACATTAATAAAAAGTGTGAAATATGGTAATTACTGAAATTTATTAATAATTTAATGACTAAATATTGGTAATTTAGTGCTAATGGTGTATTAAAATCTATTTGGTAGAAGTCTATTTTTTTCTTAGATTGGAATAGGTTAATGTGGAAAAATATATATAAATTTTAGGGAAATAAGAACTAAAAATAAAAATCTAAATAAAATTATTTCTTGAAAACTAAACTTTAATTGTGAAATTACATATTTAGCATAAAGAATGGTTGTGAAATGTAAAAGAAGTGTATAACTTTAAGAAATATATGAAAATAGCACGCTTAAACTTGCCAACCAAATAAAATAGATTTATTTTGATCCTATTTAGTTGAAAGGTATTATAGTGTATAAGTTAATATGACTTATACTGAGAAAAGCGTAGTAGGATTTCAGTTTCCATAGGCCAGTGTGCTTGGTCCATTTTATTCGATATCTACATACTTGTTTTTTTAGGTATGAGGAAGCAGATAAGATTGTAGGTTTTAATTAACAATGAAAATTTAAGTTTCCACAATACAGGATACTTACTAATTTTGAAATAAAATACTTTTGTAAAGGAAGCTCAAAAATGCTCGGTATTGCAGAAAAAAAATATTAATTCTAAACATCTTTTTTCCACTAAATTTTCGATATTGACAAAAATAAGTGTACTTTTCTCTTAAGAAAAATTCATAATTTTTAAGATATTTTATATACCTACCTACAACCGAAAACAATATGGAATGGTTGAATTTTTTCGTAAAATTAATAATAGTTTGCCTTATGGTACCAACTTAAGTAGACACACTCTAATCCTGGTTTGTACGTCAACTGGGTCAGTTATTTAGTGTTTAGGCCTTTTTATTTTTACGCTTTAGTATAATTTTTATCACTATTAATACTTTTTAAACTGGTCATTTGTCTGTCTTACAGTTCAGGGAATTTTTTAAATATGAAGTGACGCACACAGAAATCCTCTATTGGTTCATTGTGTTTTTACCTTCAGCAAGATATTTATTAAATATATTTTACGTATTTATATAAAATATTAATGTATATAATATTTTGTTAAAAAAAAATAAATCTTACATAAAGTGTTGTTTTTATTCATAAAAAAACAACGTAAATAATTTAAAAAATAATGTATTTAAAAAACCAATAAATTTACACAAATGTTGTGTCAATAATTTATATTTATAACACAGGTCACACGTAAAATTAAACCGAATAAAACACAAAACAAATTAACAGCCACAACAATAACAAAACATCAGCCATATTGAACATTTGAAAGTCAAGAGTTTTGACATTTATAACAGCCAATAGCAAGCCGAAAAAAGAACATCTTATGCGCATGACGAGTAATTCCGCTGTGTTAAGTTAACCATCAAACCGGTTAAAGTTCGCAAGATATTTGGCCGATAGTATTGATTCAGATACAAAAATGTTACGTAAAAAGTGCGTACTCAAACAAAAAAATTATAAATAAATCCATACGTTTAACCAAGCACGTGCTTTTTAACAACTGTAAGCAAGAATAAAATAAAACTTTGACGAGCTCTTTCGGTCGCTAAACACAATCACTAGTGGCAGGTGTGTGCCATTTTTTAATTGGTGGGGGTAAATCAACTGTTTCTCTCCCCTTCTCCATTCTCTTTGTGTGTAACACTGTGTTGAAATGTAGTGTTGAATGACACTTTTGTGTTGAAACCTTTCTGGGTGTCATGGGTGTTGAAACAGCGTTCATGATAGTGGTGTGCATATTCGAAAGATTTCGATATTCGAATATTCGTATTCGGAAAATTTTAATATTCGAAAGATCTTTCGAAACATTTTATATTTCATTGAGAAAGATCTTTCGAAACATCTTTTAAAACATTTCATATTTCATTGCAAAAGATTTTTCGAAACATATTATATTTCATTGCCGATAAGCTTTTATTCTGTCGAAATACCGATTGAAAGATTGTTGCTATTTGCGGCAACGAATTATTTCTCGTCTTATTCCGAGTGTTTTCGAGTTTTAGCGCTATTTAAATATATATATTACAGCTGATATTCTTTGTTCGTTTGATTACTAATGGTTTGGAGTATGTTTTACGGGTTATCTATATTAAACGCCTAGATATAAATACTATTCATCATTGATTCGGTATCTTTCGTATTTGTGTTCGGTGTTTACGAATATGAATTCATGACTGATCGTTTATGAAATATTTCACGACGAAATACGAATTTTCGGAAGAAATATTCGAAACATTTCGAATATCTTGATGTTCGAATATCATTCAGAAGATCATTTGAAAGGTTCCAACACTAGTTCATGAATGTAATGACACTGACACCTCACATGAAACCCAACGAAACCGACACACTCAGCAACACTTTAACAGATGGCGTGATTCAAGATTTCGTTTCGCATTAACACAATGACACCACGGATGACACCGACACCCGGAGTTTCTTTATGAGAAGGGGTTTAGACATAAGCAAGACCGGGGATAGCTTTTTCAGGGACGTGAGGGTGTGAGAATTACGATTTCGGTTGGCAGTTCTGTTCAAAGTTGGTAGCATTATCAGCTGATGACAGAGTCGTGCGCGTGCCTTGTCGAAGCTTTGTTTGGTAAAAACTGTGGAAATTTGCCATTTACATTTTGGTTGTATATTTTGCAAGGATTTCCAGTTGTTCATATTTTTGGTTAGTTTAGAGACATATTGTAGGTTCGGAATCGTTTTATTTTAGATATTTTGATAGTTTTTAGTCAAATAGTTTTCAGTCATTCGTGTTTTTATATACATATGATACTGATGAGTGTCCGCTAATTAATGGTACACAGAAAAACCACAGATTTCTTATTCAAAAATACCCATTTAGGATTTAAACAAACATACCTATATCCAAAAGTTAATGATAAGGAAGATACGGGGTGTTAAAGGGATATAAATATTTTTTATTCATGCATTTCGATAATTTCTGATATGTTTTAAACATTTTAATAAAACTCGGTACCCAGGAGTTTAGCTATCAGCTATTTATATCTGAGCAGTTGTAATTATAGCTTATACGATGTTATTGAAGGTACATACTTTCGGGTCCACTGAACAACTAAAACGTGAATACCTTAAAAATGGTTGTCAAGACTGATTCTTACGAAGTATACCTTTTTGTTCAGAAAGCATAGTTTACTAGTTTATATACATACAGAGTAGTAACAAAAAATTGGGTAGTTTTAGAGAATTTTAAATAGTGTACCCATCGCCCTCTAGTCTACACACAAAAATGAATATTCGATCTGAAAAGCTACTGTTTAAAAACCCTGAGATACCGTTTTATTAAGATATTTAAAAAGAGGGGAACAATTATAGAAATAAATTTACTTTTTCTTTTTACTATGACACCCCCGTATCTTTCTTATTATAAACTTTTGGAT
>JACEGR010008709.1:0-34003 GCA_014170235.1 Listronotus bonariensis | reverse complement strand
TACAATCGTCTTTTGGTATATTTGAGAACATGTTAGTAACATCAAAGGATGCTAAAATTGCGTTTTCTGGTAGACTGAGATTTTTTAGCTTTTTTGTCAGGTCTATTGAATTTTGAACTGAAAATTTGGGTTTAAAGTTTAAGACATCTTTTAAAATACGGTTTAATTTTACTGATTTTATAAAAATAAAAGAAAATGATCTAGCTGTCACTAGAGCCGATAAGGGCAACTCCATAGTTATATTAAATAAAAATCTCTACCAAGAAAAAATGGATGATTTTCTAAATAAAGAAAAACCCTCCTCTTAAGTAAAGATCCAACCGAAAAATACAAGTAGAACAAAAAATACCCTAAAAAACACCGACCTTTTTTCTGATAGGGAAAACTATTTTCTAATTAACAAAAACCCATCCCCACCAATTTTATACGGCTTAGTAAAAATCCATAAAGAAAATGCTCCTATAAGGCCAGTAGTGTCATACTCAAATACACCATTAAGGGAAATATCAGTAAAATTAAACCGTATTTTTAAAAGATGTCTTAAACTTTAAACCCAAATTTTCAGTTCAAAATTCAATAGACCTGACAAAAAGCTAAAAATCTCAGTCTACCAGAAAACGCAATTTTAGCATCCTTTGATGTTACTAACATGTTCTCAAATATACCAAAAGACGATTGTATCAAAATTATAACAGAAAAACTAAACAATAAAAACATGAACCCATCTCTTAAAGAGGACATTTTAAAACTTTGAAATTATGTATGGACAAAAATTATTTTACATATAATGGAAACTTTTATAAACAAACAGACGGACTAGCTATGGGTTCCCCTTAAGCCCTTTAATAGCGGAGATATTTATGTCAAAACTAGAAGAATCATTTATAAACTCCAAACATTCAGATAATGTTATATTTTGGTACCGATATGTGGATGACATACTTGTCGGCTTTTCAGGAAATGAGATAGAGCTAAAAATATTCTTAATTATATTAACTCTATACACCCTAAGATTAAATTTACTTTGGAAATAGAACAACAAAACTCCATTAACTTTTAGATCTTAAAATAACAAAAACTAACTACGGAACCATAAATTTTGATATCTATAGAAAACCAACTTTTACTGATATTACAATACCTAATGATTCTTTACATCCAATTACCCACAAAATGTCAGCATACAGATTAATGATACATCGCGCATTTTCCATTCCACTTTCCAAAGAAAATTTAGAAAAAGAATTAAACACTATAAAAACATCGCTTAAAACAATGGTTATCCACCACCCTTAATAAACTCTATAATTAATAAGAAACGTAAACAACTCACCCTCAACCAAATTTACCCAAAATACCTGAAAAACAAAACCAACCATTTAAAACCCTAACTTATTTTGGCCAAATATCACAAAAATTTCGGAACACCCTGTCTAAACAAAAACCAGAAAATAGCACATAAACCAGTAAATCGATTATCAAACATGATATTTAATGTGAAAGATAAACAAAATAAATTTAAAAATCAGGAGTTTATAAGCTTACTTGTGAAGAGTGTAATAGCTGTTACATTGGACAAACGGGAAGAAATTTCGAAACTAGGTTTAAAGAACATAAGTCATGTTATAGGTTAGGGAAAACAACATCAAATTTCTGCAAACCATTTTCTGGAAACCGGACACAAATTTCCAGAAATCAATACCCTAAAAATATTACAAGTAGAACAAAAGGGCGAAAACTAGATATATTAGAAAATATTGAAATCTATAAACATAAAAAACAGAATGTACATCTTCTTAACACACAGATTGACCTAGGAAATCTACCCCTTGTAAAACATTTATAAAATATAGCAATAAAATCTTTAAATTTTACAACTGCACCATATTGATTTTAAAACTTTTTAAAAATATGTTTTTTATTAGGTATTACTGTTTATATATAAGTAACATAATTTTAGTTTGTCAGTACGTTTGAAAATGTAGTTGTACTACGAAACAGCTGTCACGGCTAAATATTCAATTAAAGTGACTATGAACAAAGTATATATTTTGTTTTATTTTATTAATTTAAAATGTACGGTCACAAAGTAACGAACGAAACCATAAATTCTTTAATTTTCACTGGTCAATATGGATTTAGCAAATCTAAATATGCAGAAATTGCAGCAGTTAATATTATAACTAATATACAGCAAAATATTGATGAAAATAAAAATGTTGCTTGTTATCTTTAGATTTGTGTAAGGCATTTGACACAGTAAATCATAGTATTTTATTAGATACATTATATAATATGGGCATAAGAGAAAAACTTTATTTTTGGTTTAAAAGTTATTTCAATAAAAGAAAACAATATGTTCAAATTGAATCCAATAAAAAGATATTACTTGTGGTGTTTCACAAGGATCAATTTTAGGCCCAATATTATTTTAAATCTATATTAATTCAATATCAAAATTAAAATTAAAAGGATATTTATATCTATTTGCTGACGATACTACTATTATTTGTTTTGCTGATAATTATAATGACATAAAAGTTATTTAGAGCATGATATTGAAATTTTAAGTAATTGGCTACACTCTTTTAAATTAACTTTAAATTAAAATAAATCATCTTTTATGTATATTGGCAGAAATAAAAAACATACAGCTGATAAAGAAATATTCATTTATAACAACAGCATTCAATACACTGATTGTACGAAATTTGATGATTGATAGGAATTTTATTTAAAATAAGAAATTATGTTTCTCTAAACATTATAAGAAATTTATATTTTTCATTAATTTATTCAAAATTACAATACTTAATTTCAGTTTGAAGAAGTGCATCACTTACAGTATTAAAACCTTTAAAAAATTACAAAATAAAATTATTAAATGTATTCACCAATTACCGTTTTTAGAACCAACTATAAATTTATACAAACCAAACAAATATTTAGATGTAGAATCCTTATTTAAGCTAAAATTATGTACATTAATACATTCAATTATAAATAATAACAAAATGTCAACTTTAAATATCGTCAAAATATCGCATAATAAAAATACACGGCAAATAAATTTCTTCACAACAATTGCGATTATAAGCAATTTTGAAAAAAATCAATCTTATATAATGGTATCTTGACATATAATGGTTTGCCAGAAAAAAATAAATATGTAAGAGATCCAAAATTATTTAAAAACATTTAAAAAAAATTCTTTTAAATTAATAATTTATTTTTATTTTAAAAAATAAAGGAATGTAAATATACTTTTTTATTATTATTATTTCCTGTTATTATTAGGTTTCTTTTTGACTTTTCTGACTTCTACGATTGTTTATATTGTATAATATTTATGTTTAAGTTTGTTTATTTGGATTAGGCAATCCAAATAAACAATAATAATGAAACGTAATGAACTTTTAGTTAGTTGGGATTTATAAATAAATAAATAATTAAAAAATAAATAAAAATTTAGTAGTTAAATTAATTCCTACCGTTAATTCTTAGTTTTTGTTATTTCTTTAAATTAATTTAGTTAGTTTTTTACAATTTAACACATTTATAGGACCATTGATGTCTCGGTAGACGTTTAAAAAACTTTAACAAATAAAAACTATTTTTTTAAGGGTTAGTGTCCAAAATTATTTGCTAAAAAGTTAAGAAATTACTCTTGTTTAAGTTAACAAATTTAAAACATTTATAGTAGTGATAAGATTTTAAAGTTATTGACAATAAAACAATTTTAATTAATTGGAGCAAAATAAAAAAAACTAATTTAAAAATAATTATGACCAATACTACGTTATTTTTTCATTTAAAGTATATCTTGGTATATATCGTTATAAAGCTAATAAAAGGCCTGCTTCAAAAGATCATAGCCAAGTATGGTTTGGAAATTGCAAAAACCGTAAGAAATAGCAAAAATGTTTACCCATTTTTACGGTTTTTTTCAATTTACACGAAATTGGGACCCGTATGGACTAAACTAACTTGAAATTTTGATTTAGAGGGTCGAATAAATACCTAATTTGTATTTATTTAACCTCGTAACTAAAGTGTCTTATAATCCCGTGGCGAGGCGAGGCTACAAACCTTGCGCTGCGGAATAACTTTAGTCTCTAGGTTAATAATATACTATTTTTCTCTTGTCTAGGGGACCGACATTGCGAATCCGGCCGTGTTTCTGCGACTATTATTTTATCACTAGAAAACATTTAAAAACAACATAAATTGATTGTTCCCGATTTGTCACAGATTATTATTATTTGTCAGCCATGGCATACGCGATATTAAATCCTACTGCGAATTTTTTATCAAATGTGAGTGATATTACTTTAAGGCAATTTTAAGTACTTATTTAATATATTTGTTCTTACATGTGACTAAAAATAATGACCTTGACTAAAAAGTAATATTTAGAAAACGATGTTATCGAGAACATATTATACAAATTATCTTATTTATCCACATTTAAAGCACATTATGACGGCGGGGTGTAATAGATGTGAGTAATGAGCGTGGATAATGGTAGTAGGTAATGAGCTTTATTACCTGTTTAAAATCACACTGATACTGTGTACATTTTTTTAACAGTCTTAGATTTTTTAATAATCTTATATCAACAGATAACGAACAGTTGGCAAAAAGGTACAAAAAAATTTTCTTCTATTTCTCGTCATTAGTATTGCAAATCTCCAACAAAGGGCGAAAGGTTGAAGGAGAAGTTAAATAAAATATGTTTATAATTTTTCGTCATTGGTATTCTGGGAAGGCGGGCGGGGCAACTGCACCGGGGCCCCCACAACGAATGTAGTGAATGCGTGGGTCTCCACCTCTGAAAAACGTGAATAAAAGTAACATGTTTTTTAGTCCTTTATTTTTTTAAGGTGCTGACTTGTTTATTGCTGAGGACTTTTGTTTTTTTTTTTTTTTTAGGTTTTTTGGATACAAAATTCCATTCACTTTTACTTTCAGAGTGCCCCTACAAGAAGATTGCCCTAGAGCCTCCACACCTCTAAATCCGGCCCTGGGGAAGTATTATACATTTATATAAGTAAAGCTTGTAAAGCAGTGGTTGTAAACCTAACTTGAGCTAATAAAACAACCTTATTGTAAGTAACATTTTTTTATTTTTATTGGATAATGGCATTGGCTGCCTCCTTAGCGTTATTTGCCACCACATTATTCTGTTGTCAAGAACCATTTATTTTTATAATATATATGTAATTGCTAACTTTAATGCTGACTATGACGTTCTAATAAGTTAATTCTTTGCCTTTTCTGCCTGACAATATTTTTTTTTTAATGTTTTTTTTTTTGGTGTTATAAGTTATTGTGACAAAATAGTTTTGTTATTTCTCTTATTTAATTATAGGCCCTTAATAAAGTGACAAACTAGCCACGAAACGTTTGTTATTTGCCTCTGCCCATCCCGCTATACTACTTCAATTTGTTTTTCCAAAGGGTACCATTAACTAAACCACAATATTAAATATTAAAACTACAAAAACCAAACGCTTATGACACGCAAAATAAATAATTATTAAGGTTGGATTAACATTAACTATTTTTTGGCCGGACGGCGGTTTTCTTTTAAAATTAAGCAAAATGGCCGTCGGTCATTTAGCCAGTGCCTTTTAAAAATATCTTTAGAACTACGACATATTGCAGTTTCATCAAAATCGGCGAGGGATACCTGGGATAGTGTCATTGTTAGTACCAAGTGTATGGTTATTATCTACGAA
This sequence comes from Listronotus bonariensis, assembly GCA_014170235.1. Taxonomy (NCBI): domain Eukaryota; kingdom Metazoa; phylum Arthropoda; class Insecta; order Coleoptera; family Curculionidae; genus Listronotus; species Listronotus bonariensis. Next base: position 28,262 of record JACEGR010008709.1, on the reverse strand, counting down.
TGAATACAGAAAGTCTTTTGTGTTAAAGTAGTGCTTCGCGTGAGGTTTTAAGGAATAAAACAATATTTGCGGAAACTATCTAACAAATTTAAAATTAGTAATTTTGCATAGAAACTTGTGAAAATTCCATTATTGCTTTAGTTAAGTTTGCATTCACTATTATTTTCAAAACTTTTCCCATTATAGTTCTGTCAGATATTTTAGTTTGGGTGTTTTCAAAGTATTAAGTTTTTACAGTGTGTCAACGTAAGCTGGCGTCATACGGAAAACTTTTTATTAATTTTACAAAAAGGTTTTTTTACATAAAGTTCTGCATGGTTTAAAATCAAAAATGCAATTATCAGGTATGATATTATATTAGTCAACTACGAGGTTTGGCTGAAAACGTAATTAATAAATCAAAAGTGGTTATAAAAAGAAATTTTTAAATACCCAATTTACCTCATTTACAAGAAAAAAGTGTTTTTTTATGCTAATAATGAAAAATTAAGTTGTACAGTGATGCATTACATTAAATAATTTTAAATTTTATAAGACAATTTTTGACTTAATTCTTTTAAAAACAAAAACAATGCATACTGCACTGTGCCTAGGTACGTAAGTTGGAGTCAAGGATTTTTTTAAATTATTAATTTTATAAAAACAAGTTATTCTTAATAAAAGTTTTGTATGGCTGCTAACAGGCAACCATCAGGTATCCAATTTTACCAGTTATCTACGATGCGACGTTCACCAAAAATGTAGAAAACGCAGTTAAAGTAGTAAGATACACTAAAAGTACTAATTCACTTGCTTCAAAGGAGTGTTACAAACATACAAGAAAAGCAAATTAAAGCGTGATAAAAATTCCAAAAGTATGCTTATAGTAACATCTGTCAAACACACAAACAGTTACGAAACATTTTAGTGAAGTTACAAAACCCTGTACCTAGAAATATAAAAAAGTATTGTTAGTAACATACATACATACCTACATTTGTACATACAAAAAAATATATATTAAACTGAGTAGATAATCTTTTTAAATATTATACAGGGTTATTTTTTCTGGTATTTAGTACAGGGATCTCGGAAACCGCTGCAGCTAAAATTAAATCATTTTTTGTTTCGCCAAAAAAATTATGGCTTACTAGATATTTTGAAAAAACTTTTTTATCAATTTTTTTGGCTTAGTTAATTGCATTTTTTTTTAATCAAAATCATAGTTGACTAAAATATTTTTAAAAAGCCCTTTATCTAAGCTTTTTTACGCTGTTTACCAATTAGGAAATTCTTTAAATAAAAAATAACATCTTTTTAGACATAATTATTTTTAAATTTGTTTTTTTATGTCATTTTGCCCTTGTTTTATTACCAATAAATTTTCTCTTTATCTTATCAAGTACAGTTAAATTTGTAAGTCTATTAATAAAAAAATATATTTTTTAGAGGTTTTTAATAATTGACAGACACAATTTTTTAGAAATAATAAAAAATATTTAAGTTTTAATTTTTTAAGTTTTTAAAACCTTTACCGATACATTTATAGTATTTTAAAAGTGTTTAATTTTAAATAAATAATAATTTAATTAAAATTAATAACAAAAACTAACAATTAACAAACAGAAATCAGTTCGGCTACTAAATTTAATACTATAATAATTGAAATAGTGCTTTAAATTAAACTAAGAAAGGAAAGGTGAACATTATTATTTAAAAATTATCTAAAATTCTACTATTATTGCCTATACCATTAATATATATTTTTTTAAAACTTGCCTTTTGGACATGCCTATACGTTATAATCCTAAATAATCATTATTACGTTAACTGAGACTAACAAGCAAATGACGGGTAAAATATTCATTGGAAAAGCTACCAAAAAAGAAAAAAATTAACAATACTATTTTACAGCCAACTAAAAAACACACTAATTTAAAAATAATTATGTTTAAAACTACATTGTTATTTTATTTTTACTATATTTTAATACATATCGTTAAAAAGCTTAAAATGGGGCCTTTTAAAAATTTTAAAGCCAAATATGTTGTTTATCACATAACACTAAATATATAATAGAAAGTTTTATGGAAGCCAATGAATACAAGTTCGAACGCAACCAACAATACATTATAATTTAAGTTAGGAGCATACCCAAGGGAGGGCGCCAGCTGTTAAAATAATTGCAAATACATTTAACTGGTCAACAGACAGATCTGCAGATCTGCTATTCTTTGGGTCTTTCCATGGCGTCGGTTATTCCTTTGTAGATGCCGCAGTTTTTGAGCTTTTTGCGCATTACTGATAATTTTGTGTTTCAAGTGTGTTTTTTTATAAAAAATACTTAATTTCGTTAAAAAACAATATGGAGTGTTATCGTTATCGAATTAAAAAGTGTGTTGTACCTAATTGTAACGATACGACTAGCAAAAGACATAGTTTTCCGAAAGATGACAAAGAACTTTTTCAAAAATGGATTGATCAAGTGGGGAACCCAATTTTAAAAACAAAAACATTTGAACAAATTTATAAAACGTATGTGGTATGTGAAAAACATTTTTGTGAAGCAGAGCGCGTACCGGGAACAAAGAGAGGGTTACGGAAAACAGCATATCCTACAGAATATTTACCAATAAGTAAGTTTTTGTCTTATTTTTTAATTTAATATATTATCAAATATGTACATATTACTTTTAAGTTTTACTATGTATTTCCAAAATATTTTCCCTCTTCCAAATTATACATTAATTAAGAGGATGTTCAATTTTTTATTACATTAGTATTGTAACTTTCCACATTTATTATCAAAACAGTGGATTTATCATGGGATTGGTAATTATGCCGAATAGGGTTTTCTGCCAATTTTAAGATTTTTTAAAAAATTTTGGCTTACATGTTATCTCTTATTTGTTCCTAATAATAGTGTAATGGCGCAGTTATAAATAATTTAGTATTTTTTTGTAAAAAAATAAAAATTTAGATTTTTCGAAAGTTTGTCACTTTTAATTTGAACATTTGGCAACATCGGCAACTTTACGCATCCGAGTTCTATATGTAGAGGATTTTTTAAAATAAAATTCAACCTGACGGAAGTCACGGTCAGGTTAGTTCTTGTTAGTCAAGTCTCTTTTTTTTTTTTAAATTGGCTTTTTAAGGAATTAAAAAATTTATATCCCTTTGACATATTTTTGATGTTGCCAAATGTTCTTCCTATTTGACTTTCAATAAATGACGTTTCTTTAACCTTGTTTGCTAGTTTGAGGTTATAAAACATACATTTTAATTTTCCGTTACATTTCTCCATTTTTAACAAAAATATTCATAAAAAAAAGATTTTTACTTAATTTCGGACGTGATTTTGACGAATATTAACTTATTTTACTTATTTTACCCTGCCCAGAATCCCTATTCACATCCCGGTCCTGGAAGTTTTTTTAGTTATAAATAATTAAAAACGGGATATTTTGGATCAGCGCCACTTGTATTGTATTTAGAAGAGGGTCTAAAATCAGTAAGTATCACTTTTTTAAAAAATCTTAAAAACGGCAGAAAACCCTATTCGGCACTGTTACCATGGGATTAACCTTCTTATGTAATACTTTAGGTAATGAGCAAAATGTTTCATTAGTTGCCACACCAAAGAGGTCGTTAGACACTAACAATGATGCTGTAGATGCTTTAATTACTTCACCACATTCACCTTTAAAGAAATTTAAATTAAATTTTGGTAAGTACATATTATACAGGGTTATTTTTAAGTTGGTATTTTCCTCTTAACACAGTATAGAATGCAAGAAAATAAAAACGTTTTTTAAATAAAATTTTGTTCAAAAATGCTTCATTTCCAAGATACAGGGTGTTAAAGTTTAAGGAAAAAAATGCATTTTTTATCATAACTTTTCTACCACTTAAGGTATGTCTACAAAATTTGGTACACATCTTTTAACCATTACGTTACATTGTTTGATGTAAAAAAATTTAAAAGAATTTACTAGTGGCGTTTGAACAAAATTTGTATTGAATTTTTTCAAGAAAAAAATAGTATGTCACTGCTTTTTCTTCGTATCAATATTATTTTTAGAATAATCATTTACTTTGGAGGTAATTTGGTCTCTTGATATTTTTCTGTACCACGAACGGTTTTCGTTTAAAAAATAAAAACCATTTAATGCATGGCAAAATCGCTAAAATCTGATTTGGTGTTTTGTATGTAATATATATTTTTTCCAATATGAATCAAATTAGGGTCAAATACTTACAGTACTTTAATTAAAATTAAATAAAAAAATGTCAGTAGGTTTAATTTTTAATGAAAACCGTTTGTCCTGCGGAAAAATATTAAGAGACCAAATTAACTTCAAAGTAAATGATTATTCTAAAAATTATACTGATTCGAAGAAAAAGGAGTGGTGTACTGTTCGAACGCCACTGGTAATTTTTTTTCAAAACTTTTACAGCAAAAAATGTAACGTAATGGTTAAAAGATGAGTACCAAATTTTGTAGACATACCTGAAGTGCTAGGAAAGTTATGATAAAAAGGCATTTTTTTCTTAAAACCTTAACATGCTGTACAACATACAAAGAAACGAAGCATTTTTAAACATAATTTTATTTGAAAAATGTGTCTTAAGAGGAAAATACCAACTTAAAAGTTAATTTGTATATTTGGATTATTATTTTTTAAATTAGTAAGTTTTCGTAAGATATTTTAATTTGGTATATTACCAAATATTTACTTATGCTATATATTTCCAGAATATTAATTTATTTTTTTGACATTGAATATGAAAACAAAGTGAATTTATTATTTTGTATTAACCTCTTTATGTAATACTTCAGGTAATGAGCAAAATATTCCACTACTTGCTGCACCGAGGAGGTCATCAGACACTAACAATGACACTGAAGATTCTTTAATTACTTCACCATGTTTACCTTTAAAGAAAATAAAATTAAATCTCGGTAAGTACATAAATATATTGATTATTATTTGTTTTCATAAGTAAGTTTTCATCAGATATTTTATTTTAGGATATTACCAAATATTTCAATAACTTCAATACTAACCTTGTATTGCCACTGGTATTTTTTTTTTTGTTAATTTTTGCAGCAAAAAATTTAATGTAATGGTCAAAAGAAGTGTACCAAATTTTGTGTAAAGATCTGGAGTGGTAGGAAAGTTATGATAAAAAAAGGCATTTTTTTTTCTTAAAACCTCACTACCTTGTAAATATAAAGGGCTAAAGAACTTTGGTAGATGGCCTTAGATATTTTCTTAATAAATTATTTATAAATAAATAAATATTTATAAAATGATTGAAATGTTACAACTTATTTTTTTTTAGATAATGTATCTGGCCCATCGAATGTATCTGTGAACATTCCGAAAGCACAGATACCTACAAGCAGTACTGTTCCAACAAGTAAGTCAATTTAGCTTTTGTTGTTTAGTAGATACCAAAGCAATGTGATTTGTATTTGTACCTATGCTTTAGGCAATCAAAATCAGATAAGGTCTTTAAAAAAATATTGTCTATTTTTTATTAAACAGTGTATCTTCTTAGGTTTGCTCCATATGGAAAACTTTTTATTATAAATTTTACAAGAAAAAGTTATCCTTTAAAAAACTTCATACTTATTTTAATGTAAGTATACACTAATGACCAAACCCAAATTTTAAAATTAATAAAAGTTTTTTTTTTAAAAGAACAAATATTTTTCTTTAAAAAAATCAATATTTTGAAAAATAAAGGTACTTTTCTCTTGAGCAAAATTCATATTTTTTAAGATACTTCGTATACCACTGAAAAAAATTAATACCTGATGGATGAATTTTAGGTATGAGACCATGCAGAACTTTTTATAAAGATTTTTTTTTCGTAAAATTAATTAAAGTTTTCCAAATGGTGCAAACTTAAGTAGACATAACTATTATTAGAATGTTTATTTTCGTTTTTAGTTAAAGTGCCATTACCGGGCCCATCTAATGTATATATGGGTATTTCAGAACAACCAATTCCTCAGAGCAGTACCACTGCAACACGTAAGTCAATTTAGATGTTGTTTGGTAGATAAGAAAGTAATGTTTTTGTTTCTGTACATAAATATTTTCTGGCAATTAGATTCATATGATATATGAAAAAACCGCTTATTTTTATTACACTTATAGGGCGTTCCAGAAAAAATGGCCAATCTTTCGGATTCATATACAGACTGTGAAAAATCACTTTTCAAGAAAAAGTTATTCTTCATAAAGATTTGAAAGTTGAAAACATGATTTTTCTCCATAAGCAAACTACCTTTATTTTTAATTTTTAAACAAAACTTTATTTAGAAAACTTATAAGGAATAGCATTTTAAAGGACTTTATTTCCTTTACGAGTTTGATAAACTGATTTTGGTGTTATCGAAAAATTAATCATTTTACATTTTTTAAATAAAATAGCTCTAAAAGTCTCATAATTTGCTTTTCAAATACATGCTTTTACCCCAAATTATTACACAACACAATTTTTCAGCTGTAAATGAATATGATAAAGGCGTCTTTGCCAGATTATAGAGAGAAACTTTGTATTATTATTTCTGTCAATTACAAATTTTATTCTAAAGAAACTTTATAAATGACATTTAAAAATTGAAAATATGGTTTGTTTACTTTTGGAGAAAAGTCATGTTTTTCTAGCTTTTTTTTAACTCTGTATACAAAATTAATATTTTCTCTTTGTAAATCAATTTTTTTACCAGAAATTTTAATTAGGCATAACTTTTTGTCGAAATTTTTTTTTATCCATTTGTAAACCTCATCCGTGGACAATCTGTAGAACAAATAAAAATAATATGACAAGTTCCTATACATTTTTTTCTTAAGTCCCTCTTTACAGAGATATGTGCCCTGAAAGGATGCCACAAAAATCGTTTTTTTTTTAATAACTCTTAATAGGCATACACACAGTCGAACTTCCTTTCATTCAGGCCGAATGGAAGACATGACTGATCGTGTGTATGCTTATTTATACCACCTGGTATAATTATACATAATATAATTTTAAATATTTTCTAATATGATCTAATATTAGTTAGGATTTCTTAAAATAGTGTCCTTGAAAAACATTTACATTCTTTCGTTTGCCAGGGGCGGACTAACCCTACCACAACAGTGCAAATTACACCCTGTATAATAAATAAATAAAAATAGTATCTTTGGATACCGTGAACCAAGAGCTGAGCTAAAAAAATATATTCCTGTTTAATGTTAATAAATAAAAGCATTTTGCGGTAAAAACAAGCTTTTTTAGTAGGGGTATTTACATTACGCATCGGTCCCGCTATGTTGTTACTTTACTGCCTATGTTTTTTGATTTGACCAAATGTGTATACATTTAATAAATATGTAATAAATAATTTTAAACATATATACTTTTGCTTTTAGAAATTAGATATTTTAATGAAATATTGCCCTAATTTTTTAAATACAGCTAAGAAAAGTAAATCTCAAATTTTACAATTTATACTGTAATAGCAATAACACTCTCTAAACATCTTGTGAGCATAAGACATTAAAAAATAGCCAAATAGCTTAGAGGGTGAAAAATTTGTTTTTGAAATTGCAACATTACATTCTACAATTTGTTATTTTTAGATGAAATTTCTCTTCAAGTACTTCCAAAACAAATATGGATGAGTCCAGTAAATGTACTACTCCAAAGAGAACAACCCTACCTAAATATTGTACGAGAAAGTGTAAGTATTATTTTTTAATACATATAATACTCCTTAATTAAAAAAAAATAACATATATTAATAATAAAGTAATTTTTTATTGAACTTTTCTTTTGTGTCTTTAAGTCTAACTTATTTTCTTCTCGTTTAATAAGAACTTTATGTATCTCTACTATTTGTCCTTTGCTGCAAACATTGGCCTAAATTTTGGATGTAACATTTAAAGGAAAAGCCACACAATGGCAATGTGACAAATTAGTATTTTAGTTTTTTTGTTGTGTTTTTTTATTTAACTTCGACTTTTGTGTATTTGTATGACAAGTCGATAAGCCGTTTCTTTTTTGTACTAGTTTCAGTGATGAATAGGTTACTATATATTTAGTTCTCATGCATCCTCACAGAGTCCAACAAGATATGAACATCCTATTTTTTTGTTTTTTTCCTAATATTAAGGCTGTACGACGTTTTTAAAGGTATATACAGTGGCGGCAAACTAATTAGAAACGATACTTAAGAAATAATTTATTAATTTTTATTTCAATGATACTTTTATTGTACTTTAACTTTTTATTTTTATAAATAATCAAACATCTACAAACATTGAAATAAAATTTAAAATTTCTCGTATACATTTCTGTATAAAAATTATTAAATTGTTTTTAAGTATCTTTTCCAATTAGTCTGCCGCCACTGTATGTCATTTTTCTTGAAATCTTGAATTTTTTATTTTTATGTCAATAACACCAATTTTAGTTAAGAGGGTACTGGTATATTAGTACACAAGCTTTAAGCATTCATGAACTTTTATAATGTTACAAAAATGTTTTCGTTACATGAGCAGACATGTGGTCAGTAGTACATTAAAGTGTTTTTACTTTTATATTTTGTCCATATATTCTCTCTTTTAATTAAAGTACATATTTTATATATTTTTTTTATTTTTAGTGACAAAAAGTACTAAAGGTGCACTTAGTCTAGTAGATGTTACAAGGCAATCTCAACTGTCTCCAAAGGCAAAAATTTTGTATAAAAGGGTAGTGGACTGGGGCCTTAAGGTATCAAACTTAAACAGCCGAATTAAATCCTACCAAAAAAATTAACAGTGCCATAAAATTTTCGGAATCAATAAACTTGGACAAAATTTTTAACAAAGTTAATAATGCTACTTACCATTTTATTGTTTCACAAATAAGGACTAATATGGTTCAAAGCATTTCAAAAACATTTGAACCACTCCGACGAATACGGTTACCATGAAAAAATTACTTTAGACTTATTTTTTTAGTTAGTATAATTGTTTATTTTATGATACCACTACAGAAATATACATTTGCAGTTTTAAGAGGTGTTTTTTGTATGAATATTTATATGTATTTTATAAAAATTAAATCGTTCATTTCAAAAACAGTATACATATATACAATTTTGTGTAGCTCAAAAATATGTTTCATTTGGAATATATGCATGAATGAAAAGAAACCATTATTTAAAAAAGAAAGCACATAAATACAATTTGTGAAGAATAAAAAGGAAAATCTCATTGGTCTGCAAATTAAAAAATATATATCAATCGCATAAACCTAATTAAAAATAATTAATAGTTTAAAAAACTAAAAAACACGCTTTTATATGCAACCGAACTAAAAATTAGAAAATAATTTTTCATTAAAAAAATATTGTCATTTCATAGTAAAAAGCGTGGGGTGCATTTTACTATTTTTTCATAACTTTTCCATCATAGATATTTGCAAATATAATAATTATAACATTTAATATATTTATCACCCCACGCTTTTTACTATGAAATGACAATATTTTTTTTTAATGAAAAATTATTTTCTAATTTTTAGTTCGGTTGCATATAAAAGCGTGTTTTTTTAGTTTTTTAAACTATTAATTATTTTTCATTTTTTAGTTTCTGCTACTCTTGACAAAATGGCGAAAAATTTTTTAATGAACAAGAGTGGCAAATTTTAAAATTTTTTCCAACAGATTGCAACTCACTAAAAAATTTCTTCTTCATTAAGTAGCAAAGTTTGAAATTTTGCCAACAGATGGCAATCCAGGCAATGTTTGGACCGTTGCCAATATATTGCAACCCACTAAAAAATTTCTTCTTCATTTAATAGCAAAGTTTGAAATGTTGCCAACAGATGGCAACCTAGGGTGTTGTTTTTATAATATAATGGAATTTTTTTCCTGGCGATCCAAAAAGATAACGGGATACTGTTTGCAGATTATTGCATTGTCATGTTTCCTTAATACGTGTGCAAAGTTTCAAAGAAATCGAATAGATGGAAGTTGGTTAAAATTAGGCTCAAAGATTCCGTTACATAGCCAGATAGTTACAACCCAAGTAAATAAAAGCGTGTTAATAAAAGCGTGTTAACGGCATTTATTAACTGTTATTGTTCATAAAAATTGAACACCAATGGTGCAACTAACCCTATATTTTTATTGTTCATAAAAATTGAACACCAATGGTGCAACTAACCAAATTGTGTAAAAACTAAAAAATTTCTTCTTCATTTAATAGCAAAGTTTGAAATGTTGCCAACAGATGGCAGCCTAGGTCTTGTTTTTATAATATAATGGAATTTTTTTTTCCTGGCGATCCAAAAAAAGATAACGGGATACTGTTTGCAGATTATTGCATTGTCATGTTTCCTTAATACGTGTGCAAAGTTTCAAAGAAATCGAATAGCTGGAAGTTGGTTAAAATTAGGCTCAAAGATTCCGTTACATAGCCAGATTGATAGTTACAACCCAAGTTAATAAAAGCGTGTTAAAAATGTGGTTTTTAAAATAAACGATTTACTTATTTAAAATAGTAAATTAAGATAAAATAAAATATTAAACAGTGATATTTTACTTGTCTTAATTGTTTATGACTTAAATAAAAATTAATATAATAAGTATTTTTCCATCTATTATAGATAACCAGCACATTTTTTTACCCTTTATAACTAAAGAGCTAATTTAAAGTTATTTTAAGAAATTATGTAAAAGACATACTAACCAAAACATAAAATTGGTTGAATAAAACATCAATAAAATATATGTGTTTTGGTTAGTTCTGTTTAGTACATATGCACGGTTTACAAACTTTTAAAACTTAAAAAATTGGTCAGTCAGTGCAGTGAATTTCCATTAGATAATCAACAAAATGTTAAAGTTTTACTCTATTTCTTTAAGAAACTCAAAATTACCATTTTTAAGTTATCTAGTTATACTACTTATACAAAAGATATACTGTGTGTCCCAACTTTATTTTTACACGAAATAACTTCAACCCTGTATGTATTAAAAGAAAGCTTAAAATCAAACATGTTTAAAAACATTTTTGTGTATTCTCAGTATTGCTAATTATTATAACGGGTAAATTAAAAAAAGGTTTTGATTTAAATAAGCTTTTTTTACGTGAAAACCCTGTACATTTTGACAAATTTTACTACAACTAATTCTACATCAAAAATTTATGATATACTATTCATCTATCAACACCATACTTATCAACGGCAAAAAGTAAAATGTCAAGGAATTTGATAGCCTGCATATCACTAGCACCATTTATTTACTTATCAGACAGAAATTCTGGCTAATGTCAATAAAAAAATTATCGGACATAAATTTTTGACCAGAACCACTTGACAATACATACGTGTGAAAGCCAAAAACTGAAAATAGAAGAAAATATAATCAATTTTTGACCGTTTACATTAGCCAGAATTTCTTTCTGACATAAGTTATCATGCAATAAATGTCAAATGTAAACACACCATTAAGAACACATGATAATTTATATATAGTGCATTATACATTTTTGATAGAAAATTTCATAACGAGTTAAAATTTGTCAAAACCAAGGGCGTTTCATTTAAAAACCAAATATCTGAGATACAAGATATAGTTTTTAAGCTTTTTTGAATCTTGTACAAGGGTCAGGTTATTTCGTGTATAAATAGAGTTGGGACACCCTGTATTCCATATTCACAATACAGATTAATTTAAATCCCGCGGTAAATATTACTTTCCTAATAACACTGTAGATGGCGCCACTGGTCAAAAATTGCTTGTGAGTAGTTAGGATCCTACGTGATGCATCTTTGTAAAGTTGCCTAGGTTAGGAGCATATCCGAGGGATGGCGCGATTAACATTATATCAAGCAAATACACGGCAGTTTCTATTATATATTTAGTGTTATGTGTTGTTTATTTAAAAAAACAAGTTTATGTAGCAGCCCAAAAACAGATTACTAAAATAAATATCGCATTACACCGTACGTACATATTAAAACATGGTAAAATACAAAAATAAAAAATAAACAATTATTTGTCTTAAAATAAATAAGCAGTCGCGCATTTGTTCGTCATTTTTGTTACTTACTAAGGTTAAAATTTGTTTATTTTTTAAAATATAAATTTTATTTTCTGCTGTTTACAGGTAATTTTTAGTATCACATAAAGTGTATTTATTTATTTTTTCTTAAAAACAAAGCGAAATTCGAAGAAAATACAGAAGACTGAAAACTTACATTTTTAATTTCTTAATCGGAAAAACATATAATAACTTAATAAAAAGTCAGTGGCGGAGTTTTCTTCTTAATAATATTGTCTGTAGTGACCACTTAAACGCCCCTGGACCCAATAATCTTAATCTAGGAAGAGTTTTACAAGCGCCTTATTACTTTAAATAAGTGTACCAAATTTCAGCCAAATTGGTTAAAGCGTTTTTAAGATATTTAAAAAATACCGACTTTTTTAAAACTTTAAAGCCCTGTATCTCAGAAACAAAGCAAGTTGTGGACATAGGAACTGTTTTTATAAAAGAAATGAAAAATCACCCTCTTTAGTCTTGTATCGTAGTTAGGAAACATCCTGTATATACCCAAAAAAACAGGTCGTGACTGTGCTTTCCTAAAATTTCTGCTAACCAGAATAAAAAGTTTTTCAAGGAAGCTTAATAAGCGACATACGGAAAATTTAAAGCGACCCTTAGGGGTGATCATTTACTTCTTGCGCGATTTTCCGTGTAGGCAAGCCAAATTGGCGGATAACTTTAAATTACGGGTGTGTGAACACGTTAGCTGTTATTCCTACCGGGATTTAATTTAGAAGAAAAAGTTTTTTCACTGAAACATGTATTAACTTTGAATAACTTAGAATAAAGTTTAATCCAACCAAAAACTTGCAGCAAACACGAAAAATTAGCATATTTTTACATTAACCGATAAGTTTTTTTGGATGTTTGTTACAGTTATTTTAAAAACCACCGCAATTAAAGAATTGGTTAAGTAGGGAAGAAATTTAATTTTTAAAACAGTTTTTTCTTTAACAAAAAATAATAATTTACTAGATTTTTTGAAAAGCAGGAGATGCCGTTATCCCCAAAATATATTTTTTTCTGTGGTTTAGTTAATAAGAAAAATCCGGGAAGCCCCGCCCAGCAAGAAACGACATCCACCGTTTTAATTTTTAAAAGCAACCTCTAATTGGCCCGTTATCAATGCATGCAAAGTCAATGCATGCAAAGAATAAAGCCTAAATTCTAGCTTAACTAAATTGCGCTTTATTTTTTAGTCGTCTAAAAACGTTTTGGATGACGGTTAATATAATTTTCATTTTGGGACAATTTTAACGTAGTACACAGAAACATAAGTAATAATTTGCATCGTTATTATTTTAAAATGCGGATAATTGATTGTGTATAGTTTAGTTAATGGCAACCTATGGAAAGACAAATTATAGTAGTATAGCTGGATGGGGACAGGCAAATAAAACTATTGTCTTTATCCTAACGTTTCGTGGCCGAATTGCCACTTTATCAAGGGCTTATAATTAGAAAAGAACCATTACAAAACTATGTCGTCACATGAACCCAATAATTAACAACAGTAAAAAAGACTTTAAAAAAATATTGTCAGGCAGGAAAGGCGAAGAAACAACTTATCAGGACGTTATCCTCAGCATTAAAGTCAGCAATTAGATATATACAGTGTGACTACGTAAGTTGGCTTCATATAAAAACTTTTTTATTATTAATTTGACGAAAAAAACATGTTTTATTAAAAGTTCCATATGGTCCAAAACCTAAAATACAATCATCATATTATATCAAATTGTATCAATCGTCTACGAGGTTTGGCCAAAAATGTAAGTTTTGCTAAAGAGTAAGTACCTGTAATTTTGCTAATATTGCAAATGATTATAAAGAAAAGATGTTAGAAATAAAAATAACCTCTAAATATGCAATTTTGTTTACTTCCAAAAAAAATTATTAATTTTTTTCCACGAAAATTGTGAACAATTAGGTTTGTACATTAGTACATTGTACATTCTTCTACATTTATTAAAAATTTTAATATTTTTAAATATTTGAATTTAAATTCGATGCCTTAAGCCAATAATTTTTTTACTTTAATTTTTTAACTTTTAATTTTGACATAAAATTAAATTCTCTACAACATTAACTTATACAATTTTCTCCTATTTTTACAAATAAAGGTACTTTACTTTTGGTTATTTTTTATATTTTTAGTTATAACTCGCCCTGTATAATACCAATCGGAGCAAAATTTTGTATTATTTATCAGTTTTAAACCATGCAACCAGTTTTCCATAAAGGACGTTTAAAAATTTCAAAATTTTTGGTCCATTTGTCCTCTTGTAACACTTATCCTGGGACACACTGTATATCTTTTTTTTTTAATAAACAATTATTTATCTTAAATATTTTACTTTAATTTTCAGTTTCTATTTTAAATAATGACAGCAACAAAAAAAACAATTCAGAAGGAAAAATGTCAAAATATCTAGTTTTCCATACAAAGTATGATTTAAACTAGCTTAAAAATATACAGACGGTCCACGGATAGGGTTAACAAGAAGACAAATCCACCAAAAATTTAATTTTTCGGAAAAAGTTATTCTTTATAAAAATTTTTGCTTGTAAAAAAATAGTATTCACAAAGAATTTTTTTATTTTTTATACAGGGTTTGCAAAAACTTAAAAAATATGATTTTTCTTCAAGATGACCTTTATTTTTAATTTTTATGTAAAATGACAATGGAAAAATTTATTTAAATTAATGTTTGAAATCGATAACCACAATAATACAAAATTTTTTTGAACTCCATAATTTGGCAAAATCGCCTTAGTTACATTCGTTCACAGTTGAAAAATTGTGTTGTGTAGAAATTTGGTATTTTAAAAGTAATCTATGAAAGTTTTTTAGGTCACTTTTATAAAGATTTGAAATAATTAGTTTTTGATAACTCCAAAATTAAATTAATGAATCTTTTGATACCCCTGTAAAATTAATAAAGTTATTCAAAATGCTATTCTAAATAATTTTTTTCTAAATAATATTTTGCTTAAAAATAAAAAATAAAGGTAGTTTACTTTTGGAACCCTCTATACAAAATCAACATTTTCTCTTCATAAATCCTATTTGTTTTTAAAGCAAAATTTTTATGAAGAATGACTTTTTTCGAAAAATTAAATCTTTGGTTCATTTGTCCTAGTGTTAACCCCATCCGTGGACAGTCTGTATGTACAATTATTTTTCTTTTTATTTAATCAAACCAAGAGTTGAATTAGATAACCCGTGTATTCCGTAAAGTGTAATTGGTTTGACTTGGACCACCTTTATCCAATCTTCAAAAATTTAAGGATTGAATTTATTTTTTGATTTCAATTTATTCCCGACGTTTATTTTAAAGATTTTAGTGGGATTTACCTATGTGCTTAAGATTTGAGATAGTAATATATTTACATACTTTAATAAAGAATAACTACAAAGTGGAGTAATCTTTAAAATTGTATTTACTCTTATAGCATTTCTAAAACGATAGGGTAGGGTTACAGTGTTTCCAGGCACACTAGGGTTTATAAACTGTAAAAAAAACTTTCAATAATTCAAATGTTTTATTAGTCACTATTTTAATAATTTCAGCAAAAACAAATTTGTTATTAATAATTATTTTTACTATTTCCGTAATTTATTGCTTTTTAAATAGTTATTACAAGGTGTTATACAATATTACTCTATGTCCCCATGCAACAAGCGTATTAATAATTTTATATAATAAATAATGCTATATAAGCCTTAATGGGCGCGTGGGGCTCAAATTAACCCCCAACCGAAAACAACCATTAATCTTTTTTTTACTGCCAAATTTTATTTTCGGTTAGAGCATTTCCGTTAATTCATGAATTATTAAATAAAAAGATTTGCCCGTTTAAATGTAATTTTAATTGAAGTCACTGTCATTATTTATCAAAAAGCTAATTATGGGACGGCAATGCTAGAAAGGCAAAACACTGAATTTGAAGCTCCATCACGCTGGAACCCGCTTTAGAAAAAACCTTTTTTAGCTCATTTTTACTTACAAACGCTACTAATGATTGTAGTTAAGTTCATTTTTTTTGTAGTACCAATAATTACGCAGCTAACCTAATTAATACTGCTCTAAGCCAGAAAAAGAAATAAAACTGCGTTAAAAATTTTGAAATACACTCAAAATTGATTTTAGTTTATTATAGCGACGAAAAAATCTCAATCCCATATTAGTCAAAAAATATTATAAAAAAATTAAAAATATCATGGCTATGAGAAGTAAAAAAACTTGTTAAAAAACGCTCGAAAACTACAAACCGTAGCATTAAATGTAGAAAAGTCAATTTTTTTGTAGTACTAATATTAACGCAACTAACCTAATTAATATTGTGCTAAACCAGAAAAAAAACAACTGCTATAAAATCTTTTGAAATACACCTAAAATTAATTGAAGTTTATTATATCGACAAAAAATCCCAATCCCATATTAGTCAAAATATATTATAAAAAAATACAAAATAACATGGCTATGGGAAGTCAAAAAACTTGTTAAAAAACGCTCGAAAACTACAAACCGTAAATGTGGTAAAGTCCATTTTTTTATAGTACTTATATTTACGCAACTAACCTAATTAATATTGTGCTAAACCAAAATATATTTAAAAAAAAATTAAAATAACATGCTATGGAAAGTAAAAAAAACTTGTTGAAAATCGCTCGAAAACTACAAACCGTACCATTAAATGTAGTAAAGTCCTTTTTTTGTGGTACTAATATTTACGGAACTAACCTAATAAATATTGTTCTAAAGCAGAAAAGTAAACAAAACTGCGTTAGAAACTTTTGGAATATTCTCTGAATTGATTGTAGTTTATTGTAGCGACGAGAAAAAAATCTTAATCCCATATAATCCAAAAATATAAAAAAATATAACATAGCTGTGGGAGTTTGGAAAATCTGCTTAAAAACGCTAAAAAAACTACAAACCATACTATTATATGTAGTAATGTTCGTTTTTATAGTACCAATATTTAAGCAGCTAACCTAGTTAACATTAAATTTAAAGTTTAAAAATTAAACCAGAAAAATTAATAATACTGCATTTAAAACTTTTGAAATACATCCTAAATTGATTGTAGTTTATTGTAGCGACGAAAAAGAATCTGAATTCTATATAAGTCAAAAAATATTTAAAATAATTTAAAAATAACGTAGCTATGGAAAGTAAAAAACTTGTTGAAAATCGCTCGAAAACTACAAACCGTACCATTAAATGTAGTAAAGTCCATTTTTTTGTTGTACTAATATTTACGGAAATAACCTAATAAATATTGTTCTAAAGCAGAAAAGTAAACAAAACTGCGTTAGAAGCTTTTGGAATATTCTCTGAATTGATTGTAGTTTATTGTAGCGACGAGAAAAAAATCTTAATCCCGTATAATCCAAAAAATATGAAAAAATATAACATAGCTGTGGGAGTTTGGAAAATCTCCTTAAAAACGTTAAAAACTACAAACCATACTATTATAATATGTAGTAATGTTCGTTTTTTATAGTACCAATATTTACGCAGCTAACCTAGTTAACATTAAATTTAAAGTTTAAAAATTAAACCAGAAAAATTAATAATACTGCATTTAAAACTTTTGAAATACATCCTAAATTGATTGTAGTTTATTGTAGCGACGAAAAAGAATCTGAATTCTATATAAGTCAAAAAATATTTAAAATAATTTAAAAATAACGTAGCTATGGGAAGTCAAAAACTTGTTCAAAATCGCTCAAACCATACCATTAAAAGTAGTACTGATCATTTTTTTTTGTAGTACCAACAACTACGCAGCTAACCTAATTAATATTGTTCTAAACCAGAAAAATAAATAAAACTGCGTTAAAAACTTTTGGAATACCCTCTAAATTGATTGTAGTTTATTGTAGCGATGGGGAAAAAATCTCAATCCCATATATTCCAAAAAATAACATATCTATGGGAGTTTAAAAAAATTCTCTTCAAAAACGCTAGAAGACAACAAACCATACCATTAAATGTAGTACAGTTTATTTTTTTAGTACCAATAATTACGCAGCTAACCTATTTAGCATTGTTTTTAACCAGAAAAATTAATATTACTGCATTTGAAACTTTTGAAATACACCCTAAATTGATTGTAGTTTATTGTAGCGACGAAAAAAAATCTCAATTTCATATAAGTCAAAAAATATTCAAAACATTTTTAATAAAATAACATAGCTACGAAAAGTCAAAAACGTGTTTAAAACGCTCAAAAACTACAAACATTAAATGTAGTAAAGTTCATTTGTTTATAGTACTACAAAAAAATGAACTATACTACATTTAACGAGCGAAAAAGAATTTCAATTCTATATGAGTCAAAAAATATTTAAAATAATTTAAAAATAACGTAGCTATGGAAAGTCAAAAACTTGTTTAAAATCGCTCAAACCATACCATTAATTGTAGAATAGATCATTTTTTTGTAGTACCAACAATTACGCAGCTAACCTAATTAATATTGTTCTAAACCAGAAAAATAAATAAAACTGCGTTAAAACTTTTGAAATACTCTCTAAATTGATTGTAGTTTATTGTAGCGACGGGGAAAAATCTCAATCCCATATATTCCAAAAAAAAAAATAACATATCTGTGAAAGTTTAAAAATCTCTTTAAAAACGCTAGAAGACAACAAACCATACCATTAAATGTAGTACAGTTCATTTTTTAGTACCAATAATTACGCAGCTAACCTATTTAACATTGTTCTTAACCAGAAAAATTAATAATACTGCATTTTAAACTCTTGAAATACACCCTAAATTGATTGTAGTTTATTGTAGCGACAAAAAAATCTTAATTTCATATAAGTCAAAAAATATTTAAAACATTTTTAATAAAATAACATAGCTACGGAAAGTCAAAAACTTGTTCAAAACGCTCAAAACCTACAAACAATAAATGTAGTAAAGTTCATTTGTTTATAGTACTACAAAAAATGAGCTATACTACATTTAATCGTATGATTTGTAGTTTTAGAGCGTTTTTGAACAAGTTTTTTGACTCCCCATAGCTATCTCATTTTATTTTTTTTTTTTAAATATTTTTTGACCCTTATGGGATTACGATTTTTGTTCCTCGCTGTAATAAACTACAATTAATTTAAAGTGTGTTCCAAAAGTTTTAAAAGCAGTTTTTTTCTGGTTTATGACAATATTAATTAGGTTAGTTGCGTAAAAGTTGGTACTACAAAAAAATGGACTATACTACATTTAATGGTACGGTTTGTAGTTTTCGAGCGTTTTTAAGCAAGTTTTTTGACTTTCCATAGCTAGGTTGTTTTAATTTTTTTATTTTCAATATTTTTTAATTTATGTGGGATTGAGATTGTTTTTTCGTCGCTACAATAAACTACAATCAATTTAGAGTGTATTCCAAAATTTTTAACGCAGTGTTATTTATTTTTCTGGATTAGAATAATATTAATTAGAGTAGCTGCGTACTTATTGGTACTACGAAAAAATGGACTATACTACATTTAATGGTACGGTTTGTAGTTTTCGAGCGTTTTTCAGCAGGCTGTTTTGACATCCCAAAGCTATGTTATTGTTAATTTTTTAAATATTTTTTTACTAATAAGGGATTGAGATTTTTTTTCGTTGCTATAATAAACTACAATCAATTTAAAGTGTATTTTAAAATTTTTAACGCAGTGTTATTTATTTTTCTGGCTTAGAACAATATTAATTAGGTTGGCTGCGTAATTATTGGTACTATAAAAAAATGAACTTTACTACAATCATTAGTACCGTTTGTAGGCAAAAATGAGCTAAAAAAGTAGGTTGTTTTTCAAAGCAGCGTGATGGAGCTTGAATATGATTATTAATTAGTACCCTTTACACTTTACCTAAGTTTACATAAATTAATTAAAATAAATTTTATTAGCCCCAGAATGGTTATCCTAGCTAGACCCTTTTATTTTAATTTAAAAAAATTATAATCTTTTTATTTACATTAATTTTTAACATCATTTTCACATTATGCCTAAAAACATAAATTAAACTTAAAAAACGTTATTATCCCGAAGAAAAAATATTTAAAATATTTATAATACCAACTGGAGTGGGAGTTTATACAAAATCTGGTCCTTCTTGTTGTCTTGGAGCTAGGTACTGCTAACGAATTGTTTTGATATGATATTTTCACATTATGGCTGTTTTTATTTCACACAAAAATTTGATGTCTTATTGTTTTTTTGTCAGGGACTAATAATCTGCTTAAAATTGTAACGTTAGTAGGCGCGTGGGGTTATATTGACCCCCATGCGCAAATAACGTAATTTTTTAAATAAATGGTATTGTTTTTTGACTTTTTTATAATAAACATATAACTAACGAGGTTTTAGAAAAGTACCTAGAGGTTTTTTTCTAATTGTAAAAATCCTCAAAATTATTACAAAAATAACAACGCTGAGGGGCAAATTGACCCCCGCGCGCCTACTTAAGGGTTAGTTATTTAACTTAAAACATTATTTATGGCTTTTTGCAAATACATTTGGTCCTTAAAGATGTCCTTTAAAAAACCATAACCATTTTTAAAATAAAATGTAAATGGCCTAGTGTATACACAATAATATTATTTTTTATAAATATTATTTTTATTTCTTATTAAAAAAATTGTTGTGTTTTTTGTATTCAAAAATTTATATATTTTTATTTTTAAAATATTTATATTTGTACTATTCTATATTACCAAAAAATTAATATAAAACTTTTGGAATATTATTGATAGCTTTAGTAAATTATAGTATGTATAAATACGTCTGGAACAAACAGGATTATGGGTACATCAGAAATAGCCTAATTAATTTTCACATAATGTGATTTTCAGGTACAGAACGTAATTTTGAATTTGGAATTAACGGGATTTGTTATTGATTAAAATTCCTACTAAATTTGCCTCAAAATATATGTTATATGGTCACGATTGAACTGCCAAATAATTACAAATGAAGTATTTTGAAAAAGCAGTCATTATCATCATCAAAACGAAGAAATTTTTTTGTTATCGCCTATAGCATAGGTAACTAACTGGCGGATCGCGGTCCCGATCCGGACCGCCAACCTATTTTGTGCGAACTCTGTTGAGTACGCAATTTAATTTTTCCTCGCTGCCAATGTCATTTTTCTTACTAAAATTGTAGACGGTGCTATTGCCACACTCTACGGGTAATATCTGTGCCTGTAATTCTCATATAACCTCATCTCGCGTGACTTTAGTAAATTATATAGTCGGATATACAAATCAAGTTTTATCTTTGATTATATAAAATTATAAAAAAGTTGTTTCTGTAGGTGTCAAAAACTAACCAGAACTACCCAAAACCAGTTGCAAGTTGAAATTTAAAATTTCCTATACCTATTTAATTTCCAATCAATCTCCGGATATCCGTGGAGTGTGGTAAAAGTCCCTTCGAGCTGTAAAAATCCTTGGCTCTTCGTTTTCTTTATAATGTAATTTATTTATTGATTTTGTATTGATACACATTTAAATATTACAGTTTATTATTTTTACCGTTAAGTCTATCTATAGGGTGGCTTTATTTCTTTCCGGACCACGGTGGTCATGGTATTTAAAAAAAAGGACTCCTATAATTTACTGATAAAAACCAAATAGTTTAAAACTACTCTGCGGTTGGTGATCTCAACTAGCTCAGAAAGAACACACTGGCCAGTGTGAAAATCTAAGCGTCCAGATCGGACAGACATTTGTAATAAAATGTTAAATACGGAAAGGACAATATTAAAAAAATTATAATATCTTAAAAAATAAAACAAATAGTAAAAATCTAATAAACCTGTTTTTTTTTAAAATGGTCTACTAAAAACCACTAAAAAAAGTTGTAGAATGTTGCTCTTGATAAAGTGTTTGTAAAAAATAGGACTTTTCTTTTACCCCCTATAAAAGATACAAAAATAAACTTTAAATAGAAATGCTTATTTGGATACACTCTTTTTACTGACAGTACTAGTTATTATACAAGTTGTTTTCAAAACACAATTTTTATTGTCAAGTAGGTTGTAACAAAATGGGGGTTTCAAATAAAATATTTCAAAGACACTTCCTTTGAGCCCGTATATTTTTGCCTCAAGTGGTTCTAAAAACATAAATTTACAAATTAGCCTATATTGTACACATTACTAAATAAGATTATAATTACACTTAACTTCATTAATAACTTTGGCAAAAAAAATATTATGCTTACCTAAAAACATACAGGTAAAACTTCTTAACACAGTTAAGAATAAAAATGCACCAAAAAATACGTATATTAGAACCACTACTTGAATAGGCCCGGTCAGTACCAAGACGCTATTTTTATACCTTTACTGGACAAAAAAAATATCTGTTTGACGACGATACAAACTCACTGGAATTTCTTTTTTTTCTTAATACATATTTTGCTACATTCGCCCCCGTAATTAAAGCTTGGAGTATATCGAAAGCTTTAATTAGCATTTTCCAGAGAAGGTTTAGGACTCACAAACAGCTTCATGTGACTTGCATGAAACAAACCACGATCCTTTTCAGAGTCGGGGTGGCACAAAACGTAAGTGGCTGCACCCACTTTTTTTTATTTTATAAGGACCTTCAAATAACAACATAAATTTTTTAATTTCTGAGTTAAGTAAGGAGGACACCGACTGAGCACGCAAAAGCACTAAGTCGCCCACGTTAAATTCCCTATACGGCCTCCCAGGATTCGTTACAGCTCGCCTGGCAGCGCGGCCTAACATGGATTCGCGGGCTAACGTAATCTTAACTTCCTGACTAGGCGCATTAGGATTAGCAGGGAAACTGCAACTATCCTTAACTAAAGATACTGGTAGTTCCCCAAAATGTAATTCTCTAGGAGCAAATCCCGTAGTTTCGTGAGTGACATTGTTTAGGAAATCCGACAATTTAGGGACTTCGTAAGCCCACCTCGTATGTTGGTCTGAGCAAAAGGTTCGAAATAAACGGGAAAGTTCCCTCATACACCGTTCAACGGGGTTAGACTGCGGGTGTCTTACAGAGCTAAATATATGTTTAACCCCTAACGGTGCTAACGTTTTTTCCAAATATTAGCGGTAAACTGGGTACCGTGGTCGGTAAGGATTTTTCGATTTTACCAAATTTAGGTAAATAATCAAGTACTAAGCGATTAAGTATAGCGCGAGAAGAAGCTCTTTTAAGAGGATAAAGTGTTACGTATTTTGAAAAAATGTCAATAATCACGCATAAATAAGTAGCCCCGGCTCTGGATCGGGGTAATGGGCCATAAAGGTCTAAAGAAATTATTTCATTGGTACGACTTGGGATAATAGATTGAAGAGGTGGCTTAGGTAAAATAGAGACCTTAGCCTTTTGGCATATTATGCAATGTTTTAAGACATCCTTTATAGTCTTAAACATATTTTTCCAATAAAAATCATTTTTTAACGCCATCCAAGTCTTATACGTACCAAAATGACCAAACGCTTCGTGATAGACCTTTACGCATTCGCGAGTAACAGCCGCGGGCACACAGAGTACAAATGGATCGTCGACCGTACATTGGTAAAATAAAAGACCTTGATGAAAAACAAAGTTCGGGTAATCGCCCCCTGACCTTGATTAATAGAATTAATTATGGGGCCAAACATTTTGTCGTCCGCTTGAAACTTAGGAAAGTTATTTATTAATTTTCTAAAGTCATCCGTTGGCTTTATGGCTAAACCGGCCAAAATAAAACACCTATCCGATGGCGTCGACAATCTTTGGACGGGAAAACGCGATAATACGTCACTTATTACATTATCTTTTCCGCTAATATGACGTATAGTGAAATCGTATTCTTGAAGAGCTAATGCCCATCTTGTTACACGGGGAGTAAGTAAGCGACATGTTTTGATATACAATAGAGCACGCGCGTCGGTAAGCACAAAAAAATGACGGCCCAACAAATATTTTCTCCACTTTAAGAGGGCAAAGACGACCGCAAGTACTTCCTTTTCAAAAGAATTATACGCCCTCTCCCTATCTAATAACAATCTACTTGCATAAGCAATCACGTGCCGTTGCCCGTCCTTCCGCTGAAAAAGTTGCGCCCCTAGTCCATATTCACTGCTATCCGTCTGGACATAGTACTCTTCATTATGATCAGGATGATATAAGAAAACTTCCGCTTTTAAAAGTTCCTTTAATTGATTAAAAGATTTTTGTTGCTCAGAATCCCATGACCATTTAGTATTTTTTCTAAGAAGCCGAGTAAGCGGTTCGGCTACTGACGAAAAATTTTCACAAAAAATTCTATCATAGTTGCAAAGCCCGAGAAAACTTTGTAACTGTTTTGTATTTGTAGGGACAGGAAATTTTTTTATGGAATCTACACGCTCCGGATCGGGTTTAATTCCCTCAAAAGTCAAAATATATCCCAAGTAGTGAAGTTCGTCCGGTAAAAACTTACATTTTTTAAATTTTAAAGTAAAACCGGCCTCAGCTAAACGAGAAAACACTTTTTCTAAATGTGTTAAATGGTCTGAAAAAGTTTCGGAAAAAATAAGGAGATCATCCACGTATGCTATAGTAAAAGCATCAAAATCCGGACCAAGTATTTTTGACAGGCAACGAGTAAAAGAGGAAACCGCGGTACACAATCCGAACGGCAACACGGTAAATTGATATGTCTCGGTACCGACTAAAAACCCCGTGTATTTCTTGTCTTCCTCTCGTAACGGAATTTGAAAATAACTTGAGCTAAGATCTAAACAAGTTTTAAAGCGCGCCCCGGATAGAGATTTGATAATTTCATCGATAGGGCGTGGTAACTCGTGGTCCCGTTCCATGACGGAGTTTAAACGACGAGCGTCGAGGCAAACGCGCACGGTACCATCACGCTTTACAGCGGTAACCAAGGGATTAATGTACGGCGTCGCGGCCCGTTCGATGACGCCCCAGGATTCCATTTTTCGTATTTCAGCAAAAATCGCATCTCTATGTGCAAATGGGATCGGATATTGTTTGACCTTAAAAGGTGTATAATCATTTAAAATTATTTTATGGGTATACAAAGGTGTTCTACCTGGTATATCAGAAAAAATGTGCTGATAAGACACGAGAAGGTCGCGTAAATTATTTTTTTGTTGGTGGTCGAGGCAAGAAATGTTTTCAATAAATTTACAATCTAAAAAACTAGTTTTATTTACATTTAAAATATGTTTAGAAAATGTATTTTTATAAAAGAATTTTGTTTTACTGCCGTAGTACGAATCGGTTGTAAATTTTCAGGACTTTTAAATTCATGAAAAGTATTAGTATATTTTATTTCGATATGGGCTTCATCATTAAAAAAAATAATTTTTTCATTAGAAAAAAAATATTTGCCTTAGCCCTATAAAGAAAATCTGATCCTAAAATGATAGGAAAAACTAAGTCACTTATAAGTAAAAATTCGTGTTGAAATTTTAAATTACCTATAACAAATGGTATTAGCATTTGGTGTGTTATTCGCCTTTCTTTTGTGCGAAACGCCCCGTAATACGCACACCAGTTACAGGAAACAATTCAAATTCAAAACATGCTTTATTGTCTAAGATGAAATCTTGTTGACAAAGCTAATATAAAGTATTGGTTATCCTATATAAATAAAATATGTTTAATAATAAATTACAATAAGTTACAAGTCCATACAGAAAATAATTATACTAAACTACAATGCACTTTTTTAAAAAACAGACCAATATTAAAATAAAAACAAAAATAAAGTAAAAAAGCTATAAACAAAATTCAACATGGCGATACAACAAGTCAAATGAATTAATAAAATATAAAACAAACATTAGCAATGACGAACAATTTAAAATAAATACAGATGTAAAACATTAAATAGCAACCAAGAACATAAAATCCAGCTTCTGTCAAGAAAAGTTTAAAATAAGTCATAATATACAGTGTGTCCAAAATTGGTAGGGAATGTATTGGGATATTGGAAACTAGAAGAGATAGAAAGACGGTTAAATGGGGAAAGTTATAGACCATTTAACCTTTAATTTAATGCGGTTTTGAGGACGGCCGTATCTCGTTTGGTTTTTGAGTTATTTTGAAAAAACTAAAAATGTGCATTTTAGAAAAAGTGCTGTAGTTTTTTTATTTCAAATAATTTTGGAATCCGTAAAAACATTGTTAGGGCAACTTTTTAAGAGGAATACATTCCTGTATTTAGATTTTAATTTTAACATTTTGGTTTTAAGATATCATCATCAACTTTTGTTTTTCTTATGGCCGCCATTTTGTTTTTTTCAATATTCAAGAATATTTTGCCGATAACTCTACATCTTCTACACGAGTTGCAAACGGCGAACTTAACATTCCGAAGTCAACCATACATCACGTTTTAAAATTATCCCATTATCGCCCATATAAACCCACCCTTGTACACGGGCTTAATGGGGGTGATTTTCAAAGAAGGCTTCAATTTTGCCATTGGTATCGTAATAAATGTGAAGAAAACCCAATTTTTTTAGAAAAGTTTTATGGACGGACGAAAGTCATTTTACAAATTGTGGCGTATTTAACAAACATAACCACCATTACTGGGCTGTAGAAAATCCCCAATTACGGGAACAACGTAGACTGCAAGTTCGATTTGGCTTTAACGTATGGTGCGGAATTTATGGTAATAAAAACATATTAGTTATTTTTATTTTTTTATAATATATTTTTTTAGCAAATCACTTAATTGGGCCTTTTATTTACGAGCAGACACTGAATGGCCAAAGATATCTTGAGATGCTGCAAAACGAAATAATTCCAGCAATTAGGGAAGTAGTTCCACCAAATGATTTTAACAATTTGTGGTTTCAATAAGATGGATGTCCCGCTCACATTTCTAGGGAGGTGCACACATTTTTATCGGAAACTTTTGGTGAGAGAATTATCTCAAACAATGGGCCTGTTCGGTGGCCTGCCAGGTCTCCAGACATCACTCCTTTAGACTTTTATTTATGGGGTTATTTAAAAAATGAAATATATGAATTTGATCCTCCTGAAAATGTACAAGTTCTTGAAGACCGTTTGCGGGATGTCCTATTAAGTATAAACAGAAACACTCTTAACCGCGTTACCAGAACTGTTTTAAAGAAGTGTCAAAAGTGCATTGAAAAAAACGGTGGACATTTTGAACTGTAGCGTTATTTTTTGGCAAAATTATTATTTTTTTTATTATTTTATTAATATTTATTAGTTCCCTGGTTGCAACTCATGTAGAAGATATAGGATTATCGGCAAAATATTTTTGAATAATTCTATTTCGATTTTCGGTATTTTCTTGATACTATTTTGGTCGAGGTTTTTCAAAACTTCCATATGCAAGTAAGTTGGTAATGAATGTAAAGAGCATAGTTTTTCTTAGGAGTTATATTTTTTTCCAATTGTTAGTGCAAATTAAAAGAAGATAAGTTTGATTTTTGTATTGTTATAGGTTGAGTTAAACACAATAATATAAAAAAGTAAATATACTAATTTTTGGTAGAAAGTACAGCTTTATATTATTATTATTAAATATTTTAATCTGTCATTACAAACAAAGTAAATCTCCGTCTTTGTTTGGGTACATAGGCTTTTAAAAATCAAAAATAGTTTTTAACATAGTTTATTTTTAGGAATCAAATGGCAATTGTTTATAAAGCTATTTTCCTATGCAGTCATGGCCAACTTAGCAAAAATATTTTTTTCCTTTTTTGACATTAAACAAAAACATTTTAATAAAGTGTTGCACATCATTTTAAAGGGAAAAAAACGCTCTTTAAAAATGTGCAAAAAACAAAATGGCGGCCATAAGAAAAACAAAAGTTGATGATGATATCTTAAAACCGAAACGTTGAAATTAAAATCAAAATGCATGAATGTATTCGTCTTAAAAAGTTGCCCTAACAATGTTCTTACAGATTCCAAAAATTATTTTAAATAAAAAAACTACAGCACTTTTTCAAAAACGCACATTTTCAGTTTTTTAAAATAACTCAAAAACCAAACGAGATACATCCGTCATTAAAACGGCATTAGATTAGGCTTTAAATGGTCTATAACTTTCCCCATTTAACCATCTTTCTATCTCTTATGGTTTCCAATATCCCAATACATTCCCTACCAATTTTGGACACACTGTATACAATTAAAAAAAAAAAAAAA
>JACEGR010008708.1:0-34008 GCA_014170235.1 Listronotus bonariensis | reverse complement strand
TTAAAAATAGCACCTCCATTAAGTGTATCAATTTGTAAAACAACTATGTTGAACTCAATAATTTCACAACCATGCAGATTGGTCTTTTTTGATCTCCAATAATGATGATGCTTTGACTGATATGTTTATTTCAGAGTGTTTGAGGAATAGAAATGTATGTTCCAAGAAGGTCGTTCAAAGCGAAATATCCCAAATGGTTCAACAAACATCTCACAGTTAATTGCTCAAGAATACACTCTACAAAGAGATTTAAGAGGACAGGCTTGGATAGAGACTTTGCTGCTTTTCGGATGTTAGACGTGATGCTGAGTTTCACATTGTTTATTTGCATCTAATACCGGAGAATGTGAAGCACTTCTGGTCGCTATATTAAAAACTTAAGGCGAGATACAGGGATACCATCTACTATGAAGCTTGGCGATTGTATTTTGACGCCTCAGGATATTAGTAGAAACCTGCGGCAACTCCGATTTTAACAAAATTTGGTATGGGGCTTTTGGGGCACTGATCACGAATCTGTAAGATTTTTTTGGCGGAAACGTTTCGTTCTCAAGATATTCATCATCAAAATTCAAATTTAAACAAAGCTTATTTTTACTATATTCCCCCTTCTTTTTGCACACAATTCTTGATTTAAAGCTAAAGTGTCACAAAATATTTGATTTTCACCTTTAAAACCCCGTTTTTCTACGTTTTTTACATTATTTTTGTATTAAATTGCGTTGCTTTTCTTTGATAATGCGGCAACCATACATACACATAGGGCTTCATGGCACACTGGGATTGAAGTGATTCAAAGTATAGCTATGCAATTAAATGCAAAAATAATGTAAAATACGTAAAAAACGGGGTTTTAAAAGGTAAAAATCAAATATTGGGTGCCACTTTAGCTTTAAATCAAGAATTGTGTGCAAAAAGAAGGGGGAATATTGTAAAAATAGGATTAGTTTAAATTTCAAGTCTGATGATGAATATCTCAAGAACAAAACGTTTCCGCCAAAAATTCTTTCAGATTCGTGATCAGCGCCCCAAAAACCCCGTATACCAAATTTCGTCAAAATCGGAGTTGCCGCAGGTTTCTAGAAAATTACCAAAATTGTCACTTTTTAAATATTCTCAGATTTATTTTCGATGAAAGTGAAAATATTACAATTAAAAAGGGTCGATGCAAATTTAAATTGTGTTTAGTAATATATACTTTGGACATTTTATATTGATAATGAATACTTAGTAGGTAACTAGGGTTACCGACTCTTTAAACCAAAATAGATTTTTTGTGGTAACTAGAGTTACTGCCTTTTTTAAACCAATGTAATGGCGTTTGGTAAAGTTCAATATAGCGGTTTCCGCTATTTTAAGAGATTTTCGAAAAATTCTTTTCAGGGCGTTTCTATAGGTCGATTATGACACAAATCTGTGTGCGCGTTTTCAAAAATCCATTTCAATAATTTATTATTAATCAAAATATACTTACGGGACGGTGGAGTGAACAGGGGTGCTGGGTGGGGACAAAACAGTATAAATCCTACATTAAACACCAAAAACAGTATTTCACAGTACACACCGCACTTTCTGTTTACAAAAATGTCCAAAAAATTGTTTAAGAAAATAAAAATAAATAATAGTTTAAAAACAATCCCGCCATGTCTGTCACGAATGTCACTGCATAAAAATGATGATTTGCAAATGTCTTGCGATTTTGCCAAACAGCTGAAAAAAAGGAAGATACAGGACAAAATTCATATGAAAAATACCATTGTTTCTTATGGAAATGGTGGATTTTAGTAAGTGTATGATGCACGGCATCTACGAAGATTTAAATGGGAATCCCCGAAATAGGCTTGGTGTTAAATCTTCATAAGAAGTTTGGCAACGTTGCCTCTATCGAGACTGTCGTTTTCATAATTTCTTTAATTAATGGCGAACGAGAATCTCATGCGTGGGATAATTTTTGAAAAATTTAATAGTTTTTAAAATTAATTTACATTTTTATGTGCCCCGAGTGCAGTGTATTAATGTTTTCGGTAATTTTCTAGAAAATGCTGCAAGTCCGATTTTCAGGAAATTTGGTATACGGGGGATTTTTGGGGCGCTGATCACGAATCTGAATTTGGCGGAAACGTTTCGTTCTCGAGATATCCATCATTAAAGTTCAAATTTGAACTAACATTAAACTGCATAGCTATACTTTGAATCATTTTAATCCCAGTTTGCCATGAAGCCCTATGTGTATGTATGGTTGCCGGATTATCAAAGAAAAGCCACGCAATTTAATTCAAAAATAATGTAAAAAACGTAGAAAAACGGGGTTTTAAAAGGTGAAAATCAAATATTGTGTGACACTTTAGCTTTAAATCAAGAATTGTGTGCAAAAAGAAGGGGGAATATAGTGAAAATAAGGTTAGTTCAAATTTGAACTTTGATGATGGATATCTCGAGAACGAAACGTTTCCGCCAAATAATTCTTTCAGATTCGTGATCAGCGCATCAAAAAACCAAATTTCGTCAAAATCGGAGTTGCTCCCATTTTCTAGAAAATTACCATGTTTTCTTGTGTTTGACGTTGGATTTATATGTTGTCCCCACCCAGCACCCCTGTTCACTCCACCGTCCCGTAAGTATGTTTTGATTAATAATAAATTATAGAAATAATTTTTAAAAACGCGCACACAGATTTGTGTCATAATCGACCTATAGAAACGCCCTGAAAAAGAATTTTTCGAAAATCTCTTAAAATAGCGAAAACCGCTATATCGAACTTTTACCTGGCGTTTTTTGTTTAGGTATTTTTACAACCAAAACCAAACAAAGAATATGACCCTCAAGTGACTAAGCACTTTTTATGTAAAGTCAAATACTTACATCTTTAAGTTTAAAATTGCCCCAATCGTCATCCTTTAAAGTAACTCCTTTAATCATGACTTTCTGTCTCTCAGGTTGAACTCCTGTTATCGTAAAAGCTGTGCCTTAAACATTACCGGTGATTCGTCGGTATTAGCTACGATATCCGGATAGGTCTCCTTTCCCCATTTAACTTTTACTTAAATAATAAAATAAAATAATAATTTACATATTTTCTTTAACAAGAAAAATTAAAAATTGTAAAAGACAAATTGAGGTTAGAAAATTAGTTAGTTTTATATTTACCTTTGTATTGAGGCATTCTTTTTCTTAATCTAATAAAACTTTAGAAAAACTGTTACAAAAGTACCTACAACACTACAATTTTTAAAAAAATCTATAAAATACAAGTATCACTATTTTTTAAAGACCACAAATCAAAAGTCATTCGTTTGAAAATTGTCATTTGTCGATTGTGACTGTCAGTAGTGTCAGTGTCAATCAGAGTGGCTTTCCAGTGACGCAAATAGAGCGCTCCCGAGTAGCTCAGGAGCATTTCGTTCTACTTTATGGCGTTCCAGTGACGAAAAGTGTTATGCACCTGAACTACTTCGTTTTTCTTTCCCCTTGCCTCTCATGCACCAACCCTCTTTTGGTTTTTGTGCTTTAAACGTGTTTTTTTAAGGTTAAGGGTGGATTTTTTAAAACTATTTATTTAAAATGGAATTAGATATTAAAAAGATATTATTATTATTATTAAGCCAAGAAAGGTTAAAAACAACGAAATTTTAAAATTTCTTAAAGTATTTCTCTTTCCTTGTCTAAGGATGCGTTCCAGTGACTAAGTTTTTAGAGCAGTTCAAGAGCTTCAAGCCCTGGAGCGTGACGCACAAAAATTTTCGTCACTGGAAAGCTACCCAGAGTGTGTGGTGCCAACAGAACTTAAATATCCCCTTTATAATCAAGAACAGTTCGGAACAACACCATTTAGGTTCCTTTTACTTTAACGAAATATACTCTTATGGTGTATTCCTTTTAAGATCTAAAACCGCCCAGAACGACGCCAAAAGTGTTCCTTTTAATTGCAGTCTATTGTATTTTTAACAGTTATGACACTCTTGACAGTTCAAGAACGGTTTCGGGCGGATGTAGAGCATAAAAGGAATACACCAAATGTATACTATTAAAATCGCAAAAATGGTCATCGGCCTCATGACCATTGCACGGCAGAAATTATTATCTGCAGTGGCCATTGCTTTATATGATATAAATTGATATAAAAACAATGTCATGGGTGAACAGAAAAGAGTAAGCTGGTTATACATCCACGCTAACTGCGTATTTTATTATTTATTTTTGTCATCAAGTTAATCCCTTTTAAAGGAAAAAAACTTGTTTCTTTTAAAATCAACCAATCAGGCTATAGAAAATAGAAATAAAATACACGGCGTAAAATGCGCAAAGGTGAACAGCCAGCTCACCTCTTTCCAGTGGCGTAGCTAAGTCAGCAGAGGCCCTGGAACAAAAAAATAAAGTAGGGCCCTTAATAAAATGGCAAGCAAAAAAATACCCACTTCTTTCAAAAGGAAAGACTAATTTTATTTAACGAAGCCCAACAAAAGTAACAACCAATAAAAAGTCTTTATCTCTTTGGAACTACATTCATAAATTTCTTTTCTCTTGTTCTTCGTCACATTCTTCACACTATGTCAATAATACTCAAATCATACGAAATTACAGTTCGGGGGCTCTCTCAAAACTCTAAAGCCCCTCTAAGCTTATGAGTCTCAGGGCGCCGCCCACCTAGCCCCATAGTAGCTACGCCACTGCCTCGTTCAAACAAAATCAATGCCGTAACTTTATAGCAGAATATCTGGCAACATTTCACAATGATCGATGAATATCTCGAGAACGAAACGAATTCCAGCAAAAAAGCTTTCAATTCTGTGACTCAAAGGCATGATTGATTTATTTGGTAGTATTTTACAGAACCGAACACATTACCGATTTTATTAAAATTTGGTATTAGATTTTTTAGGGCGCTGCTTACAAATCTAACAACACAGACACCGTACATTTTGCTGCCCACCCTTTAAATTTCTCACCCGGATTTGTGCTGCCCACACCCTTAAAAAAAGCTGGAGCCGCCTACGGGATTTGCACTTATTTTTTCCACCCGTTAAAATCCCATTTTTACCATTAAAATTGTAAAGTTCATTATAATCAAGGCGATGTCGTCAGGTTTCTAGAACAATTACCGACAATATGGACCAAAAATGTAATTTATAAATGTCTACATAATTATACCAAAGCATTCAATGGCTGCAGGTTGGAGGGGTTTTTTGTTTTTAGTTTATGGAACCTTAAAATTAGCTCCTAAAATATTTGTATTAAATTTTAAAACCCCCTGTATTCATATAACAACAATATTGCACTGCACATTTGCTGCCCACCCTTTAAATTTCTCTACCGGATATGCCCAACTTAAAAAAAAGCTGGAGCCGCCACGGGATTGTACCCAAAATTTTTGTTTTTATTAAAATTTCTACGTTAGTAATCTTTAAATTTATAAAAGAAAGATGCCCTAAAGTGCCGGCTGTCCATGAGAGCGGTTTTCCGCTCAGGATGATAATTCAGCGCTGTGATTGGCGGGAAAAGCATTTTAAATTTGCACTCAACCAATCACAACGCTGAATTATTATCCCCGAGCGGAAAACCGCTCTCATGGAGAGCCGGCTTAAGCGAGATTTACAACTATCTCTGATATTTCAAATTGACAGTTAAACAATTGGTTTGAACTTCACTTATCAAATTAGGTTTTCACAAGTAAAGTTTAACCAATTGTGTAAATGTCAATTTAAAATTTCAGAATTGGTTGTAAATGTAGCTTAAACTTTGGTTGAATCAAGTCAATGTAGATGTAGGTTAAATAAGTCAGACTTGGCAACCGAATCAATTTAAAACATAAAAGTGAAAGTTACTAATTCAGGGTAACCAAACTGATAAAAAAATTGCCTTTCCCTAATAATTTTAATTGTAGTTTTTCAAAGTTGTGTGGAAATGTATTATAGATAGCTTTGCTAGTTTTTATATAAAGTTTATTTTGGTAAAATATTAAACAACCCCTTGCGGAAATTGGGGCACAAAGACTGAAATTGTGATGTTCTTTTGTTGTGACAGTTGAAAGTGTGAATGGTGCGACGAAAAACATTAAAAAATGGGCAATTGTTTTAGCAACCCAGCAACCACAGATAGGCAGGAAAGGAACAGGGAAAGGCCCGTGGTTATCGAAGATAATATCCAACCTGCTAACCCTATTCAACAAACTACACCTATAGAACCTACCAGGCCTCCCGTAGTGAGTCCAGAACCAGAACCAACAAATGCTCGGATATTTGTTGCATTATATGACTACGATGCAAGAACTGACGAAGACCTAAGTTTTCGTAAAGGGGAACATTTAGAGATTTTAAATGATACGCAAGGTGACTGGTGGCTTGCTAGAAGTAAAAGAACGAGACAAGAGGGCTACATTCCTTCAAATTATGTTGCTAAGCTAAAGAGTATTGAAGCAGAACCGTAAGTATTTAAAATATTTTTATTAGTCACTAAATTGTAATATCTTATCAGCATAAATGTACATGTAGGTATATGCCAACAGATGCTTTTATATTTCTGAATGCAAATACATAAGTAATGGATATATTGTGGCTTAAATTTAGTAAACAATTTAATGGTTTAGTAGTAAATTTAAAATCTGGTCATTTCATTTTAAGAAAAATACCTAGTAACTATGGTTACTGACTTTTCAAACCAATAAAATACATTTTTTCACACTTTGAATTAGTGTTTTGTTCGTTCAAATTTGAACCGTGCTTACTACCCATACTTCCTCTTTGCACAACATTTGCAATACATTTGCTCTTAAAACCCTGTTTTTTCTCTTACTGTTTCTTACATATATTTGCATTAAACCGCATAGCCATACTTTGAATCATTTTAATCCCAGTTTGCCATGAAGCCCTGTGTGTATGTATGGTTGCCGGATTATCAAAGAAAAGCCACGCAATTTAATTCAAAAATAATGTAAAAACGTAGAAAAACGGGGTTTTAAAAGGTGAAAATCAAATATTGTGTGACACTTTAGCTTTAAATCAAGAATTGTGTGCAAAAAGAAGGGGGAATATGAGTGGAAAATAAGGTTAGTTCAAATATCAACTTTGATGATGGATATCTCTCGAGAACGAAACGTTTCCGCCAAATAATTCTTTCAGATTCGTGATCAGCGCCCCAAAAACCCCTGTATACCAAATTTCGTCAAAATCGAGTTGCTCCCATTTTCTATAAAAATTAAAATGAAAAAGTTTAAATAAGTAAAATGTGGTAATTTAGGAAATTTCTATACAGTCATAGAAAACATATAGTAGGTAGTGTAACTATGCATAAAGTGTCTTTTTTACTCATGGACTGCTGCACTGGCCTGACTTCTCATGTGCCAAACTTCCAATTCATATAAAGTATCACTTTATGCACTTGTTACATAAATTACTATTTTTTATTGTGGTAACTAGGGTTACTGATTTTTAAACCAATGTAATAATATTTTTTCTTCAGGTGGTTTTCTCATTTAAAATTCCCAAAGTATAGTAAGGACATTTACATTTCATTTCCTGAGTAGCGTTCAAAAATTGTTTTTACCATGTGTAATACATTTCGAAATGTCATTTTGATTCCATTACAGAGTATAAGGATTACTTTGCATTTTATTTATGAACACACTCTAGGAATGTAACTCTGTATTGCATTCTTTACCGTTCTCACTAGGGCGGTAACAATTTAACGATTTTGCGAATTTATATTTCCTCTTAAGACAATAGGAAAAACAAAATTTTCACAATTTTTATTTTTAAAAGTTTTCAAAGAAAACAAAAAATATTTTGCTGATGCTACTATGGTTGTCAGAATAAGTTTCTTCGCTTTTAGGCTCTTTATTTAGGTACTAATTTTTCTCCAAACCACAAAATACATACAAACTTTTCAAATCCAAAATGAGGATATCTTTATACGAATACAAACATACAGGTTTTTTAAATCATGGTGCAGATTACTATTGGATTAATAAGTATTGATTTGTTTATAAATTGATTTATATTTATTTTGTATATTAAAATTGTAATTTATATTAGATTATAAATAAATAAACATCTTTAAAAATTTAAGTTACATGCCAGATTACAAGTGACATTCATGTTATATTTCCTGACGGAAAATGCTATTTTACAGGACTAATTTACTTTCCGGTCCCTAGTTTACTTTCCTGGTCTCTCATTTACTTTCCGGTCCCTGATATCAAAAATCTTGTTAGCCATGACAAAAATTGTCAGAGTTCAATTGTTACTATTTATGACAGTTCAAGATATTGTAAAGTAAAGAAAGCATCATTTTGCCAAAATGGAGTCAGACATGGAAAATCCAGATGAAATAATTGAAGCAGCCTTGCCTTATTGTCGTTTAAATATAACACTAAAAATTTACACAGCTTTTTTTCCGGTCAATTAAAAAAAATTATGCACGATACTCGACCGGAAATAATTTTTACGGGTCTCCTCAAAACTACAGGACTCGCCTACGGCTCGCCCTGTAAATGTTTTTCGTCGACCCGTAAAATACCATTTTCCGGTCTAGTAACGTAAATAGCTATTACGCTCAGGCTAGTCTTGGAAAATGCTAGAAATACACGCTAAAAGTGGGAATATTTTGAATGTTGACCTGAAAATTCATTTGTCACATTTGCCACAGAAGAACATTTTTTTTATTTGCTAGATGTTTATTAATTGAACAATAGGTGCCATGCAAAAATATGATTTTTTTTTTAATTGACTGGAAAAATTGAATTTTCCACTCAATTTTTAAGCCGGAAAAATGCTATTTTACGGGACTAATTTACTTTCCGGTCCCTAGTTTACTTTCCGGTCTCTCATTTACTTCCGGTCCCTGATATCACTTTAACACAAACAAGGAAAAACAAAAACAAATCAATATGTTTCTACAGAATAGTGACTTTCTGAAAAAAATACACCACCCACTTTTTTAATGGCTAATAATATAGACTCCACTCCAGACTTGTTTCTGTACTCTAAAAACCTGGCGCAAAATATCAAAGATGTGGATCTTCTGCCTGACATTGGCTCGGACCATTTAGCCAATGAAGATTAAAATAGACAGAACCACTCCCCAGACACCAATTTGGAACCTCCCAAGTTCAACTTCAACAAATGTCATATAAACAGCGTAAATGATGAAATACTCAAATATATAACAGCAAACCAACCTTATGCAATCAATGTCGACAAGATACAAACATTTAACCGAAAACTAATGGAAGTCATTTTATTATACACTCCAACAATTAAACACAAATATTATACTTATCCACTACCACCATATATTATAAAAATGATAAAAGAAAAGAGAAAAATGCTTAGAGAGTATCAGGCAAATTTAGATCCACACATTAAAACTAAAATCAATCAGTTCAGTAAAAATATTCAGCATATGATCTTTCAATATAGAACAAACAGTTGGCTCACTACATGTCAAGAAATAAATCAAGCAAGCGGAAAGAATTTCTACCAGAAAGTTAACAAGTTAACCAAATATAAAGCAAATGCAACTATTCCACAAATCACTGAAGAAGGAGTCACATACTCAACCGATGCTGAAAAAGCTAGCATTTTTCTTAGGCACTACCAGAAACACTACAGCCCTGAAGCAAATCCAGACTTCGACGGAGAAAATTTTGGGATTATAGAGGATTGGTTTGATGAATACTTTAACACAAATTGCTGCAACAATGAAGTTTTAATGGTAGACGAAAACGAATATTTTAAAATTCTTCATCATCAAAAGAATACATCACCAGGAATTGACCGAATACCATGGATAGTTATAAAACAACTAGATTACCGTATTCACCAATATATTATGAGTCTATACAATTTTTGCTTTGCAAATATGGTTTTCCCAGACGATTGGAAAAAAGGAATCATAATAAATATTCCCAAACCAAATATGGACCACAGCTGTACCAAAAATTACAGACCAATAACACTGTTACCGGTTTTGGGCAAGCTTTTTGAAAAAATAGTACGCAACATCTTACAGACCGAGTCATTAAATCTAATACCCATTTTCCAATTTGGCTTACATCACAAAGCTCCACAGTACATCCACTAATTATTCTTTACATCAAACATGTACAGAGTGAAAAACACAACAACAAAAAATCAGCTGCACTGTTTCTGGACATCTATCCGTTAGAATTACATACAAGACTATCAGAAGAATTTCAACCAACAAACAAGGCCTCCCCCAAGGATCAGCACTTTCTCCACTTCTTTTATACAACCTCTACTGTTATGACTTAGCACCACCTCCCAAAATACAGGCTCACATATATATTACAATTTGCTGAGTGATACTGCCAATCATAGCTCATGGTCAGACGTTCACTGAAAAGACTATCCAAACCCTTTCCAAAGCCAGGTTAAGCACAATGCACTGGAATGGTTCGATAAATGGAGAGACTGCAAGTGAATCTACTGTGATCTCAATTCATAACCTTCAATCATAAAATTTGCGCACTTTCTCCAAAAATAAAAATTAAGAACACTGAGAGTTGGCCCCTCTATCACCATCACTGCTAGAGTACCTTGGCATCACACTAGATTCTAAACTTAACTTCAACAACCATACCAAAACAGTCAAAAAAAGTTATATCAAGAGCAAAACATTTCAGAACACTTACATACAAAAATAAGGGTATTTCAACAAAAGCAGCTGTTCAGATTTACAAACAATTTGCTGCGCCCACCTATTGAATATGGACAACATCTTTTAACAAATGCACAGAACCCAGCCTGGAAGAACCTATCTACTGCAGAAACCATAACATTAGAACCCTACCAAATTTAGGCATCCAAACAACCCACTGCATAATCCTTCCAATGACAGCTTATATGACAAAACTAGAATCAACTAATTCAAAGAGGACTCGAGGACTATTTTATAGTAAAGAGGTTTGCTAAAATTCCTCACATCATACACTTACTAACAGCTTTATGCAGGGAAAGGACTAGGGAGCAATCAAGATTTCACATCCAGTAAACACCTTAAGTGGAACTGATTAACAGATATGCAACAAACTAGAATGATCGCAAACATTGTCTTCCTATCTATTAACTGTTATTAACATTATTGTCTATAACTTTTTTTTTTGTAAGAAAAGGTTTGATTTTTTTTCTTTTTTATCAAGTACAATATTAATGAATGTATATATAATATTGTAAATAAATTGGGCTGAAGGATTTCTGTCGATGGCCCTTGGGATTTCTCAGATATCTCTAATAAATTATGAAAAAACTTACAAAAAACACAAAAGTAAAAAAGAAACAAAGACTTTAAAAACTAACATGAAAATCAAATAAATTAGAAAAAAACATTATTAAAGGTATACCTACATAGTTAAAAATATAGTAAGAAAATCTAAAAAAAAACACAAAAGTTAACGAGAAACTACTGCCCATTAAACGTTTGTAACGACGGCCCTTATGACCTTCTTAACTTATCCGGAGCGCAATTAAAGTTTAACTCCATTGGTAATCCATTTAACCATCTTATAATCCGCCTAATTGGGTCGTTACTACCTATGTCTGTTCTGATAGGGTTCAAGAAGAACAAATCTGTCTGCCTTGTAGAGCGAAGGGGACCCTAAAATTAAACAAGCTCAGGAGTTCGGATTGACAAGTATAATAACTTTATGACCAAATGTTAAATCCTGCTGCACTCGTCGATCCTGCAGGCTCTGTAGGCCGGTTAACCTTAGTCGTTCCGCATATGGAATATTGGAAATATTGGTAACCTCTTCCATGCTCGGTCTATGTAATAAAAATTTCGTAAACTTCGATTGCACTCGCTCAATTCTTTTGATATGCACATTATACATAGGGGACCAGACAACACAACAGTACTCTAAGTGGCTCCTTACAAGGGCATAATAAATTGTTTTAAGTGTCTCGACGTTCTTAAAGTCCCAGCACTGTCGCATAACAAACCCTGCCATTCTAAATGCTTTCTCGATGATGTAATCTATATGTAGAGTAAACCGCAGTTCGCTATCAAACAAAACACCCAAATCACGAATCAGAGAAGTCTGCCCAACTTAGAATCTCCAATAAAATAATCATGGTTTACTGGATTATTTTTCGCGTAAAGGATATAATGTTACATTTGGAAATGTTTAATGCCATTTGATTTTGCTTTACACCAACTATTTAAAGAATCTATATCGTTTTGTAATAATATGCAATCTACTTCTGAATTTATTTTGTGAAATATCTGTAAGTCGTCGGCAAACAGAAGAAATCTGTTGTTATTGAAAATTGAGCCTAATAGCCCGAGAAAAAAGAACCTACACACACCACCCTTGTGTCAGTTCCCATCATGTTTAAAGTGCTAGAGTTAATTTTATATATACTCAAGTTGCGCTCCTAAATGTAAAGTTACAATGTTAACTTCTCTTTGTTAAACACCACCTCTTGTTAAAGTTTATGTACAGTATTTTGTTAACAGATGTTTGTTTTGATTTACATCTGTGAGTTTTGTTTATGAACCATGTCGTTTGGAAATAAATCACATATAATTTGATGCGTCTGCTGATAGATAAAAATATCATGGCGCTCTAATTTTTTGCTGTATCAACCCACAGCTATGTTTAAACCAAAAGTTTGACCTCTTCATGAATAAATTGGTCAGCGCTTTCAACCATGCATTCCCTTACAAAAACGTATTATGTAGGACTGATAACACCCCAGAAATAGTTTGGTTTAACGACGAACTAAAAACCATGAGGAATCAACTTAGGTTCCTGGATGAATACTGCAGCTGCCATAAAACCCAGGCAAACATTAACGTCCGCAACGAATATCGAAGGAACTACCGTGAGACTATAAAAAGGGCTAAGATATCAGCTACTTCAAACGCCATTAGATCTGCAAACCATTCAATAAAGTTTATGTGGGATATAATTAACTCATATACTCATAAGAAGGATACTAAACCAACATGTAATATCTCTCCAGAAGAATTTAATGACTACTTTGTAAATGTTGCAAGTTAGGTACTGGACGAGCTTCCACCTGCTACTAAAGACCCACTGGAATATGTTAGAACTTTGGAAGAACAGCCGAACCATTTTATTTTCAATGAGGTCTCATACAACAATGTACGCGATGTCATTAGAACGCTAAAGAACTCGAAGTCCCGAGATATCTATGGCCTGACTGTTCCACTTCTTAAGGACATACAAAATATAATTTTAGTGCCTCTTACTAAGCTTCTGAATGAGGCGATTAGAACAAGTATTTTTCCGGATGCTCTGAAGATACCCTCAGTTATCCCAATCTTTAAAAATGGTAATATTAACAAACCCGAAAATCACCGACCTATTTCGAGATTGCCAGTAATCTCCAAAGTATATGAAAAAATTATGAAAAATCAGATCGTTCAATATATAGAAGGGAACAAGCTGTACAATCCTTTCCAGTTTGCATTTAGGGATGGGGGTTCGACAAGAGATGCTATACTGAGATTTACTTCTCTAACTTTGGAATGCTTTGAGACTGGTCTGCACTCCGCATCTGTATTTTGCGATCTTAGTAAAGCATGCGATTGCGTATCACACGACATTTTGCTGAGGAAGCTGGCGGCCTACTCTTTTCAGTTTCCAGCTATAGCTCTTTTAAACTCCTATCTAGAGGGAAGAAAACAGGTGGTTCGTTTACAGTCGGAGTCTGGTGAGCTGTCGCTTACGAGCGGTGTTCCGCAAGGTTCAATTCTTGGTCCAATTTTATTTTTAATATACATTAATGATATGTCCAATTCAGTAAATACTGCCAAATGCACTTTCTATGCTGACGACACCACTTTAACAGTATCAGCTAAGGACCTTGTGGAACTTAAGGCAAAAACAGAGGAAGTACAAACTCAGGCAAATGAATGGTTTGTGGCAAATCAGCTGTCACTAAATGTCACAAAAACAAAGAGCATGGTGTCGTCCCTTAGATGTCTTGACAATGTTCCAGCGAACCCAACCTCTATTAAATTTCTGGGAATTAATTTGGACCCTAAACAAACATGGTGTAAGCACGGGGATGTGCTTGCCAAATCTCTGACTAGAGTAGTGTATGCTTTACGCCAACTATCGCAAAGAGCACAAAAAGATATAGTCAGGACGGCATACTTTGCTATGTTCCACTCCAAAATGTCATATGCTGTACTTGCATGGGGACACGCGGCTGTAAGACACCGAATCTTTGGACTCCAAAGAAGAGCTGTGCGTATTGTTGCTGGGCTTGGATATCGAGATGACACCAGGGAGGCTTTCAGACGTGAAGGAATCCTCACATTGCCTGCGGCTTTTGCACTGGAAAGTATCCTATATATTCGAAGGCATTTAGATCAGTATGAGACTCACGCCGACTTGCATGGCTACAGAACAAGAAACAAAAATAATATATATCCCATTATTATAAGGTTAAAAAGGACCCAAACTGGTATAAACTACTTTGGCATAAACTATTTTAATAAACTGGACGAATCAATAAGGATGTTAACTCCAACAAAACTAAAGTCGGAACTCAAAAAGCTATTTTTCCAGGTTTCT
This sequence comes from Listronotus bonariensis, assembly GCA_014170235.1. Taxonomy (NCBI): domain Eukaryota; kingdom Metazoa; phylum Arthropoda; class Insecta; order Coleoptera; family Curculionidae; genus Listronotus; species Listronotus bonariensis. Next base: position 19,445 of record JACEGR010008708.1, on the reverse strand, counting down.
CCTTTCTCTTTGGAAGAAATTGATAGAATTGTTTCCGATTATTCTGTAACTTAATATAACTCTGTTTGTTCCTAACGTTTTGATTTGTTCATTTATTTCTTTAATGACTATTTGTACTTGTTCGTTACCGATAATCTGTGCATTATGTATTATATACCTACTTGTTTTTTAGTTTTAAGTCTTATTTTATATTTTATATGACGTATGTAAGAATTGTAATATTTATTGACATTAATTAATAAACACCATTCGATGAACAATTTAAAACAATTTTTTTTTGGTAATTACAATTAAATTAAAATTTCAACCGTTCTCAAGATATTTACCAAAAACCTAATATGAAGGATTTGGGATAGTGAAACAAAATACTCAGGCGGCCATGAAACAAACAAAATATTATTTAATTCGGATAAGTACATATTGGACATTTCGTAACCGTATTAGAACCACTTCTTCTTAAGGAAAGTAATAATATTCCTATTAGAAAAAATGCATTTTTAAAGGAAAAACTAATTGACCCATGATTTTTTGTGGGTAGAAGTGAAAAAAACGGGCTGCGCTGGCTTCCGGCTGGGCCACTCGCTGGTGGGGCTCGCTTGGCGTTCCCAGGCTGGCGTGGTTTAGAAGGTAGAAAAACTTTGGTTACGGAAAACCCAAATATTAATCAGGCATCCGTGGGAGAAGCAGTTAGCATAAGTGAAAGGTCAGTCCAAAAGGATTTTAAAACCATAAATATCACGCATACCACATTCAGTTGCACCAAACGCTGAATGAAAAATGATTTTCAACGAAGGGTAGAGTTTTGTGAGTGGGCACAAATTCGCCTTTCAAGAAAAACCAGTTTTTTTTTATGAATGTTCTATTTACCGATGAGGCAACGTTTCACAATACCGGGATGCGTGAACAGACATAATTTCCATTATTATTCTAATCGAGAATCCAAGAATAATACGACAAATAGACCGCCAACACTGTTATCAATAAATGTTTGGGAGGAATTATAGGGAAATCATGTGGTAGGTCCATATTTTTTTCACGGCCACCTTAACGGCGAAATTTATTTGGCATTTTTAACAAATGATTTACCCGGATTGCTGCCCCAAAACATCCAAGCACAAAATATGTGGTTGTAACAGGATGGGGCTCCAGCCCATTTTTCACCACCAGTTAGAGCTTTGTTAAATGACAGATATGAAGATCATTGATTGGAAGAGGAGGACTAACCAGATGGCCTGCGAGATCGCCGGACCTAACGAAATTAGATTTCTTTATGGGGATACGTAAAAGACCTTGTTTATATGGAACCTCCCACAACAGCACAAAACATGCAACAAAAAGAATCATCCAAGCGCCAACATTACACCCTTCTTTAATGCTCTTCAAAATGTGGGAAAGATCCTTACAATATGTGTCCAATTAAATAATATTTTGTTTGTTTCATGGCTGCCTGAGTATTTTGAGCCACTATCGATACCTTCATATTAGGTTTTCTTGGTAAATATCTTGAGAACGGTTGAGAATTTTAATTTAATTGTAATTACCAAAAAAATTTATTTAAATTGTTCATCGAATGGTAGAATAATATACAGGGTGTTCCATTTAAAAAACTTGGAAAAACGTGTTTGAAATATGTACTTTTCAAAACAGGATTTTTGGACACCCTGTATATAATGGAAAAAAAACTTATAACTCCTTGTTATCTTCCCATATCTTATGTGATATTAGCTTTCACATAATTTTGTTTAAAAGAATCTTTAAGGACTGTTTTTGCAACCGGTACTCATTTCAGGGCGGTAAATGTTACTTTGTATGGTTTTAGTTTTTGCGGACAAGTTCCTGACACTGCTGAACCCAATGAAATAGAAATTTGTGTACTGAGCAAAACACACCAATAGGAACACTAATGAGGTGCACATAAAAATACAGGGTGTTCCATTTAAAGTGGATTAGATTTGTTCATGTCAAACCTCTTTGAGCCGCCCTGTATGAAGCAAAAATATTTTGCAAAATGCACCTAATCCACGTTATGTTGGTACCAGAACGGAATTCCTAACATTATTTGTATAGGAGCTAAGCGTGAAGCCTGACGCACTATTGCAGGACCCTGTTAGAGCAGTAGTTTCTCTCACAACAATTAAACCCAGATTACCAAGCAGCTTACCCTAGTCTAAAAATGGATAATTTTAGAGTTACAGGGTTTTAACAATTTATCCTGGTTTTAGTTTTTTATAAATAATTTTTGTTAGTAATAGGTATTTTGTCACGATATTCAGCTAGGAAGGATTTGGGAGGTGAGAAATTAGAATCTGCTATGAATTTTAATGTAATCTCTAAAGAGGGGCACATGCCTGCAGTATCTTGAACAAATTAAAAACTAAATAACCTTTTTGAGCCACACCGTATGTAGCTTTTAAATAAAAATTATTATTATTTAACATATTTTATATAAAAAATGTATATCTACTTAGTAAAATTTGATTTTAGGAGCCATTTGTGAGATATCTGGATTTTAAAAAAACTTCCTGAATGGCCAGGTCTAAGCTATACAGGGTGTTTCAGCATTAGATGCTATTTTGAGTGCTACTCTTTTATAGTGTTAATACTGCCGTCCAACGGAAAAACTCCTTTTGTGATATGATTATTATATGCACATACAGTATTTTTCTGTTGGACAGCAGAATATTAAGGTCAATTTAAGAAGAAAAGTTGATAGCAGAAACGTACTTCTCACCTCTCTTAAGCTTCCTTACTTAAAATTAAAAAAAATAGCATGCACTAGTGTACAAACACAATTTTCACCATTTTTCTTGTAAGTAAATGGACAATTTTGCATATCAATTGCTTAGTGGTAATACCATGTATCATCATTTTCAAAGGTTTATGTTTTATAATATGTTTATAAGTTTTATTGGCAAAAAAATTGTGGATACAAGTTATATTGTGGTGGAAAGGGTATAACATCATAATCAATAATATCAATACAATATAAATCAATGGTTCAAGTGTAGCATGCATAACTAAAATGAAAAAATTAGAAAAATGTATGTAGCAAATTTTCATGATATGTACTATTACCACTAACCCATCAAGATTTAGACCATGCAAAACTTTTTATAGACAATAACTTTTTTCATAAAATTAATAATAAAAAGTTTCCCCTATGTAGACAACTTTGGCGGACACACTGTATTAATGCAAAGTAGTAAATGCATAGCGCTGATGTTAACACATTTTAATAAAAATTAATGTTTATTGAATAGTAGCATATAAAAAAATACTTTTTTAGTGTATAATTTTCTGATATTTTTAGTATTAGATCTGACTACTTTGCTTTTAATTAATTAATTAAAAAACAAATTCGTTTTTGTTACTGGCCAAAATATCAGCTTTAAATCAAATTAAGATCAGTATTTTTTTAGACATCAAAAACTGTTTCTTTTTTAGCTTAAGAATGTCAACAACACAAAAGAATTAAATAATTTTTTCTTTAAAAAATAAACACTGTAAACTCCATTTAAATAGTAACAAACGTGTTGCCTGGACCAATATAAGTTTTTGTTTTATTTAATTTTTATTTTGTAAATTTTACATATTTTTAATAGAAGATAATATGAAGGTAAATTCTGTTAAAAATATATAACCAACTCCGAGACCAACTCTGTTTACAACACTGGAAAACTTTATTTTACCACATATTTAAATTTAAATATACTGTAATACAATTTAAAAACGATCGGAATTCATTACAAATGGCGAAAAGGTCACAAAAGTTCCAGTTCAAAGCTCAGTACCAAAATATATAAAGCTAAAGTTCTGTAGACTGATACAATACAATTTTTAAACGATCTGGAAATCATTACAAATGGCAAAAAGTCACAACAGTTCCAGTTCAAACTCCATTACCAAAATATGATAAAGGTAAAGCTCTGTAGTGTAGACTTATACAAATACAATTTTTAAACGATCGGAAATCATTACAAAAGGCGAAAAGGTCATAAAAGTTCCGGTTCAAACCTCAGTACCAAATATACTAAAGTTAAAGTTCTGTAGACTTATACAATACAATTTTTAAACGATCTGCAATTACAGATGGCGAAAAGGTCACAAAAGCTCCAGTTCAAACTTTAGTACCAAAATATAATAAAGCTAAAGTTTTGTAGACTTACAATACAATTTTTAAACGATCTGAAATTATTACAAATGGCGAAAAGGTCACAAAGTTCAGTTTAAACTCCAGTACCAAAATATAATAAAGCTAAAGTTCTGTAGACTTATACAATACAATTTTTAATACTACTTAAGCTAGCAAAACCACACCTTAATTTTGGATTCTATTTAGGTCCATATTTTTAGGCTCTTTTTAGGCTATTTTATTACCCTATTTAAATTTTTTTGCTCCTCGTTTTCTTGGAAATCCGTGGTTCTGCTAGCTTAAGCTTAAGCTAGCAGAACCACACCAAGATCTTAGTAAATGGAAAGTATTTTTTTTGTTTAAGTATGCCATATTTTTAGGCTCTTTTTAGGCTCCTAATTGGTATACACTTTATTTAGATTTGTAAACTTTAGGACCCAAAAACACCCCTATAATTTCAAAGGCGAGTCGTGTACAATTAGATTGTGAAAAATTTTATCATTTTCTTATCCCCAGTAAAAAATAAACTTTGTGTGTTTTATGTTTAAAGAATGTCATCATCATTTTAGGCCATTTTAAAGCTCTAGGTATACACAGTTCTAATGTTTTATATGATGTAGTTTATCAAATATATATTATTTTTTACTTTGTGGTTCTGCTAGCTTAAGATTAAGACACCAGAACCACATCGGTATTTTCCAATAATAAAACATTTTTGATACAAAACCTATGCCATATTTTTAGGCTCTTTTTAGGGTCTGTACCTATTATATTTTAAACTTTTTTGCTCTTTGTTTTTTCGAAAAATAATGTATTTAATAATATCGGACCACAATTACAAAAAAAATTAGTTTCTGTTTTTTTGTTGTTTAAATTATGTCAGCCTTTAAGGCCATTTTAGGCTTCTAGGTATACATAGTTTTAATGTTCTATATGACTTAGTTTAGGAAATATATTTTTTACTTTGTGGTTCTGCTAGCTTAAGATTAAGCCAGCAGAACCACATTAGTATTTCCTAATAATAAAACATTTTTAAAACAAAACATATACCATATTTCTAGGCTCTTTTAGGCTTTAAACTGGTATACACTGTATTGAGATTTGAAATCATTAGGACCAAAAAAACACATATAAACTTAAAGGCAAATCTTGTAACGTTAAATTGAGCAATTTATTAATACTTAGGAATAATTTATGGTCAAAAATAAAACCAATATTTTTCTTTCTTAAAATATACCATTATTTTAGGCTATTTTTAGGCTCCATGTATATCCAGTTTTAATGTTCTAAATAACTTAGTTTAGCAAATATATATTTTTTTTAACTTTGTGGTTCTGCTAGCTTAAGATTAAGCCAGCAGAACCACATCAGTATTTCCCAATAATAAAACATTCCTGAAACAAAATATATGCCATTATTTTAGGCTATTTTTAGGCTCCATGTATATCCAGTTTTAATGTTCTAAATAACTTAGTTTATCAAATATATTATTTTTAACTTTATGGTTCTGCTAGCTTAAGATTAAGCCAGCAGAACCACAAGCAATATTTCCCAATACCTAATAAAACATTGCTGAAACAAAAAATATGCCATCCTTTTTCAGGCGCTCTTTAAGGCTCTCTACCTGTTATATATTAAACTTTTTGCTCTTTGTTTTTTGACAAATAATGTATTTCATGAAATCGGAACACATTTTTAATTACTCCTTGTTTTTTTTCGTTTAAATTATGTTATCGATTTAGAATATTTTTAGACTCGGGTGTACACAGTTTTAATGTTCAATATGACTTAGTTTAGCAAATAATTTTTTTTACTTTGTTGTTCTGCTAGCTTAAGATTAAAGTCAGCAAATTCACATCAGTATTTCCCAATACAAAAGCCTAAAATAATGGTATATTTTTAGGAAAAAAAAAAATTAGTGTTATTTTTTAACAAGGATAAATTATTCCTAAGTATTAATAAAATGCCCAATTTAACGTTACAAGATTTGCCTTTAAGTTTATATGTGTTTTGGTCTAATGATTTCAAATCTCAAAACAGTGTATACCAGTTTAAAGCCTAAAATGAGCCTAAAAATATCGTACATGTTTTGTTTAAAAAATGTTTATTATTAGGAAATGCTAATGTGATTCTGCTGAGAAACTGATGTATGCTATGAGACCACAAAGTAAAAAATATATTTCCTAAACTAAGTCATATAGAAACAGTAAAATATGTATACTAAACCGAACATAACTAAAGGCTGACATGAATTAATCAAAGAAAGGAAGAGAAAATATTTTTTTTGCTGGTAATGGTCGGTATTATTAAATGTATTTTTCGAAAAAACTAAGATCAAAAATGTTTAAAATATAATAGTACCAAAACTAAAATATGGCATAGGTTTCGTTTCAAAAATGTTTTTATTACTGAAGAATTGCACCGTGTGGTTCTCTTGTCTTAAATGCTAGAATACAAAATAAATATTTGATAAACTAAATAATGCATAAAGGATTAAAACTGTGTATACCTACAACTAAAAATAGCCTAAAATGATGTTATACACAAACGTCAAACACACGAAGTTATTTTTTTAGTGAGGATAAAGAAATATTAAATATTTCTGAATCCAAGCCCAACAGGCAACCATTAACAGGGCTACAAATATAACTATAATATAAACTATATAAAATTAAATAATACAATACCGAAAATAATTTCAAAGCAAAATAGAAACTTAATATAACTTTAAGACTAAAATCTCATACCTAAAGATGTTCTATGCATACTTGAACAAACACTCTATAATTCATGGACAAATCACAGTGATATGCAATGCCATTATATAAGGAGCACATTCTTTGAATTGGTGACATATACAATACATTAGTACTGGGCGATGGCAAATAAAAATATCTACTGTTCCTACTTGCAATCCTCGGGATCGCGAAATTAATTTCACCTAACAGAGATGGACAGACGATGGCCCCATTAATTAATTTATATAAAAATACCGTGCTATGAACATTTCTTCTTTTCTCTAAACTTTCCATACTGAATCTTCGTCGCAAAAGGCCATCATCTATTCCCCTCTGAGGGTAAGTGCCTTCTTCTTTTAAAACCAAATATTTTAAAAACTTTCTTTGGACTCGTTCCACTGCTCTCACATATTTATCATAATATGGTGACCAAACTACCGATGCATATTCAAGTTTTGTTCTGACCAATGAAAAATAAAGTCTTTTTAAAGCATCAATGTTATTAAAAGATTGACAATTTCTGAAAATTAAGCCCAACATTTGTAAAGATTCTGAGACAATCTTATTAACATGCAAATCAAAACATAATTTTGAATCTAATACAACCCCCAAGTCTCTTGTATTACTTACTCTGGTCAATTTAGTTTCACCAATATAATAATTGTAATAAGCAGCATTAATCTTTTTAGTGAAAGTCATAACTGAGCACTTTCCAGCATTAAGAAGAAGGCAATTATTCCTACACCATGCCTGCACAGCACTTACACTTTCTTGTAATATATCACAGTCTTCCGTGGTCTCAATTCGAGTATACAGCTTCAGGTCATCTGCAAATATTTGATGTTCTACTTTAATAACATTAGAAATGTCATTTATAAAAATGAGAAATAATAGGGGCCCCAAGTTGGACCCCTGGGGTACTCCTGATGAAGCTGTAAAACGGTCTGACCTGAAACCATTGTACTGTACATACTGAGATCTATTGTCTAGGTAACTTTTAAAAAATAAAACAAATTTCTTTACAAATCCCACCTTACTTAACTTTTTCAGGAGAATTGTGTGATTAATCTTATCAAAAGCTTTTGAAAAGTCGGTAAACACCACATCAACCTGACCCCTACCGTCAACAATTTTTGTTGTATAGTGACTAAAACACGCCAGGTTGGTGGTAGTTGACCTACCTCTCACAAAGCCATGCTGGCGTGGGGACAGCTGTCCTCTAAACACTCCATAAATATGTTTATACAATAACATTTCAAAGAGCTTTGAAAAACCGCAAATAAGCGAAACAGGCCTGTAGTTCAGTAAATCCGTTTTCTTACCATTTTTAAATATTGGGCATATTTTGGCAACCTTCCAACAGTCCGGATATGTAGCATATTTTAATGAGAGGTTAAAAATTTTACATAAAGGTTCTGCCAGTATATGAATGGTATCTTTTATAAAAAATCAGGCAAAGAGTCCGGACCGCTTGATAATTTAGGTTTAAGTCTTCTTGAGATTTTTATCACACCATTCTCTTTAAACAACGGAAGTGAGATCAAATCATGACCCAGCCCATCCTCAAATTGAGTTACCCCACCACCAAGGGTGGGAGGTTCATATACACTGCTAAAGTAATCGGCAAACGCCGATACTATATCCCTGGGACTATTTAAAGTTTGACCCCGAAAATTCATTTGTGATGGAATAGAACAAGTGTTCTTTTTTGATTTATAAAGCGCCAAAAAGATTTCGGATCATTATTTATATTATTTTCAATTTTACGTATATAATTAGAGTAAGCCACCTTAATCATTTGATTTGTGCGAGACCTTAAAATTTTAAACTGGTTATAGTGAATAACATTATGAGTTTTTCTGAATTTACGAAAATATGTATTCTTTTTTTTCAAATTACTGATAATGTCTCTATTATACCACACTGGAAATTTATTCGGTTTATTCCTACACAATGGCACATACATATCCAATACATTATACAATAGATCATAAAATTTATCACACCTTTGATTTATATCTGTATACTGATCCAGTTGATTCCAGTCAATGTTCAACATCTCCCGATACAATAGTTGAAAATTTGCTTTTCTAAAGTTATAACATTTTGTATTATTATTTTCGTTTATGCCAAATTTGCATGTACTAGAATACTTAATATCTAACCCAATCGCCAACGCAGGGTGATGACCATCCTCATTCACCATAGGACAGTCATCACGTCCTACAACACATTCACAATTTGTGAGCACCAAATCTAGATATCTGTTATTAATGTTTTCTACATTGTTATATTGTTTAAGGGAAAATAAATCCATAAAACCATACAAAATATCAGACTTGGCGTCACTCGAACATCTTAAGGCATTATAATTAGGAACATTGAAATCACCTATAATTAACAAATTTTTTCCATATACATCTTCACACGATTCAATAAACTCAAAAAGTCTATAATATTCCTGAAGTGTGGAGTTGGGAGGTATGTAAATAACCAACAATAAAAAAGTAACATTATCTCTCATAATTTTACATCCAATTAAATTAACTGCAGGTACAGACACTAATACTTCACCTAAATCCATCGGGGATACCTGAAGGCTTTTTCGAATTGCCACAGCCACTCCACCACCTCTTGCATTATTTCTATCACAGCGTAGTACAGCATATTCATCACAAAATAGCTCAGAGTCTCTAACATTAGAATTAAGCCATGTCTCTGTCAGACATATTATATCATACTCGCAGTTAGATGAGGCCAGATAGAACTGATCAATTTTCGTGTTTAGCCCCCTTACGTTTTGATAATATATACATAAAGTAGATGTTTCATTTAAGTCTTCTGAGGCTAATCTCCGTTTTTTGACAAATTTCTCTTTGTAATGATTCGTGGCACCCCCTAAAATATTTTATAACCAAATTCTCCTCACCATTGTTCTTCCTCACATCGATTTCCTGATGTAATTTTTTTAGTTGACTACGTTGTGAAAACGTCATGTCCGCACTAATGCGCATGTCTAAACCTGCCTCTGATAACTTCTCTTCTTTGTTTTAAGCATTCTTGTACAATTTTTGACTCAGTAAATTCAACTCTTAGTGGACGGTTATTGCCTCCAGCTCGACCAATTCTTGTTGTTCTAAAACTATTCGATGTAACCTGAATTATATCAAGCATACTGTTTACTTTTTCATTATCATGAGCAATACGCACCTGAGCTTCTTGGGAATCACTTTCTTGTACATTGTGGACAATAATATTTTTGGATCTCGATGTTCGATCCTGCATTTCATTAAATACTATCTCCGGGATCATTATCCGCATTTCTTCTATTGGCAGCATTACTGATATTGTTTTTCTCCTCTTTGATGGTTTCCAGTTCATTGCGAATCAGCTTTATTTCATCTTCAACAGCAACCAAACGAGTTTTATCAGCTTGCAAGTATTTAATCTCGACAAGAAGATTTTCCATTACCTTACTTTGGTCCAGAATCACCCTATGCAATTGAGAAATAACAACTACAGCGTCCTTAATTGTGAATTGACTTTTGCCCAAAATTGAGGTTACATCGACGACATCCATTTGTCCGTCAGGTCGAACATTAGACACTTCCAGCCGACGTGGTTTATTTTGGGAGCTAGCTCCATCAGCCTCGGCAGATGACGCCGTGGAGTCAAAACCAACTGACCTTCTCTGGCGCGCCAAGACCGGGTTTTCTAACCTTACATATCTCACAAATCCAGGAATGTTTCTTTGCCTTTCTCCAATCCGGGATGAGTGTTTGTTGAAATCTTTGGTTGACAATCCAGAACATCCCCTGGCGAAACCAAGGAAAAACACAAACCACACGCAACGGACGCCGTATTATTTTTAATTTCGGCCTCTGCACTGAGAGCACTCTACAACATCGTCCGTTTCATTCCTTATACAATACAATTTTTAAACGATGCTAAAGTTCATACAAATGGCGAAAAGGTCACAAAAGCTTCGAGATCAAACCTCCAGTACCAAAATATCTATCCTCAAGCTAAAGTTCTGTAGACTGATACCAATACGATTTTAAACGATCTGAAGATTATTACAAATGGCGAAAAGGTCACAAAAGTTCCAGTTTAAACTCGCGAGTACCAAAATATAATAAAGTGAAAGTTCTGTAGAGTTATACAAATACAATTTTTAAAACGATCTGAAAAACCATTACAAATGGCGAAAACGTCACAAAAGTTCCAGTTCAAACTTCAGTACCAAAATATAATAAAGTTAAAGTTCTGTAGACATATACAATACAATTTTTAATTGATCTGAAATCATTATAAATCGCGAAAAGGTCACAAAAGCTCCAGTTCAAACTTCAGTACCAAAATGTAATAAAGTTAAAGTTCTGTAGACTTATACAAATACAATTTTTTAAACGATCTGAAATCATTACAAATGGCGAAAAGGTCACAAAAGTTCCAGTTCAAACCTCAGTACCAAAATATAATAAAGTTAAAGTTCTGTAGACTTATACAATACAATTTTTAAACGATCTAAAATTACAAATGGCGAAAAGGTCACAAAAGCTTCCAGTTCAAACTTCAGTACCAAAATATACTAAAGCTAAAGTTCTGTAGACTGATACAATACAATTTTTAAACGATCTGAAATTATTACAAATGGCAAAAGGTCACAAAAGTTCCAGTTTAAACTCCAGTACCAAAATATAATAAAGTTAAAGTTCTGTAGAGAGTTATACAATACAATTTTTAAACAATCTAGAAAAACCATTACTAATGGCGAAAAGGTCACAAAAGTTCCAGTTCAAACTTCAGTACCAACATATAATAAAGTTAAAATTCTGTAGACAAATACAATACAATTTTTAATTGATCTGAAATCATTATAAATCGCGAAAAGGTCACAAAAGCTCCAGTTCAAACTTCAGTACCAAAATGTAATAAAGTGAAAGTTCTGTAGACTTATACAATACAATTTTTAAACGATCTGAAATCATTACAAATGGCGAAAAGGTCACACAAGCTCCAGTTTAAACTTCAGTACCAAAATATACTAAAGATTAAAGACTGTAGACTTATAAAATCCAATTTTTAAACGATCTGAAATTACAAATGACGAAAAGGTCACAAAAGCTTCAGTTCAAACTTCAGTACCAAAATATACAAAGCTAAAGTTCTGTAGACTGATACAATACAATTTTTAAACGATCTGAAATTATTACAAATGGCAAAAGGTCACAAAAGTTTCAGTTTAAACCCAGTACCAAAATATAATAAAGTTAAAGTTCTGTAATTTTAGGGTATTGCGCATGCCGCGTCATATTTAGGAATCTTGTGTGACGCATTATTTAGGGCGTGGTCAATCTGTCAAACGTCATCTGTCATCTGTCAAATGTCATCTGTCACCTGTCATATGTCAAAAATCTGACGTCATTTAAAATTTAGGAATCTTGCGCAACTCCATATTTAGGGCGTGGTCAATCTGTCAAAAGTCATATGTCAAATATCACGTGACTTAGAAAATGGCGCCTGTCAGCTGTCACCTGTCATATTTCGCGAACCACGTGGTGTCTGCTTACGTGTATGAGATAAGGCATTACGCATGCGCGAAAAATAATGTCAATATAACCTAGAAATAAGGCGTTGATTGAAATGACATAACCCTAAATTTATACGGATAAACCTAGGGCTCCAGGCCCCACGTTTAGGCTCAGGGCTTTACGTCTAAGCCCTGGGGCCCTATGATCGTAAGTTAGCTTCATACGTCATATGCTTAAACAATTAGTCAACACTTAACCTCAAACTTATAATGGCGTGCTTGCGCATGGCACCCGACCTCGAAATAGGTTATATTATTGATTGACATTACTTGCAGACACGTGGTTTATTAAATATATAGACAAAATGGTGAAGGTGAAAAATTATTAGAGCCTTAACAGTTTAAAAGGCAATTGTGCCGTCTTTTAAATTATATAGCTGTTACAGTAGTGTTAGAGACGGCAAACAAAATTAAAAGTATACTGTGCCGTCTTATTATATAGCTGTTATTTTTATTAATAAACAGTTTATTACAGTATAGTTATTTAAAAGACGGCAAATAACAGCAAGTTCTTATTTAAAAGCAGTAATTGTGCCGTCTTTTAAATAATTATACTGTAATAAACCGTTTAATAATGAAATAACAGCGATATAATTTAAAAAGACGGCAAATACTGCTTTTTAAATAAAATCATCGTGCCATTTTGTCACTTAAATATATTCGCTAAAGATTTCATTATTAAACAGTTTATTACAGTATAATATTTAAAAGACGGCAATACCACGTTTTTAAAATACAAGAAACACTGTTATTTGCCGTCTTTTAAATAACTATACTGTAATAAACTGTTTATTAATAAAATAACAGTTATATAATTTCAAAAGACGGCACAATTAATGCTTTTTAAATAAGAACACTGTTATTTGCCGTCTTTTAAATAACTATACCGTAATAAACTGTGTTTTATTAATAAAATAACAGTTATATAATTTAAAAGACGGCACAATTACTGTGTTTTTAAATAAAAACACTGTTATTTGCCGTCTTTTAAATAACTATACTGTAATACGTGGGGGCCCCAGGCTTAGGCGGGCGTTATCGTAGGGCCCGGAGCCCTGAAGCGTTGGAAGTTCCTAATGCCAAAGGCAACCAACGCCAAATGTTCGTTAGCGCCCTCTTCTTTAAAAGTAGGGTTGGCGTTGTGATTCTTCTTCTTCTTTTCGAACAGTCATTTTCTAAGTCACGTGATATTTGACAGATGACAGGCGACCACGCCCTAAATAATGCGTTGCGCAAGACTCAAATATGACGTCAGATATTTCGAATGACAGATGAACCCGCCTCGCGTCCTTACCTCTAGACCGAAATATTTAATTTTTTAAATTTGACTCACGTAAATTTAGCGCTTGGCTAATATTTTCGAAATAAGGGTTGATACCTCACAAATTACATTTAAATATGTTTCTTAGGCCCTAATTCTGCTTTAAACAACTGTGCGTAAGAACTTTGGAGGTTATCTATTTAGGCCCTATTTACTCTCAAATAACACATTTATTTAAAAAATTAGTGTTACTATATATATTTATTAAAAATAATTCTGTTTAAAAAAAAAAGAATGATCAGGAATCAAACCAATTAGAAGCCAAGATATACGTTAAAACAAAAAAAGGGAATTATAGTAAAAATAAGAACAGTTTGGCCATGATGACGAATATCTCAAGATCGAACCGTTTCCGAAAAAAAATAGATTCGTGATCAGCGCCCCAAAACCAAGGTATAGCAAATTTCGTCAAAATCGGAGTGGCCGCAACTTTCTAGACAATTACCTAATTTTGTTTCTTGGATATACACACATATTTAAATATTTTATTTTAAGTTTGTACTCGTCTTCCATAGAAGTCCCTAAAAATTAAACCGGTTTAGATATTGGGTACTTTTTTTTGTCTTGTATAATTTAGTATACGAGAGTGCTTTGAAGCACTAATCTCAACTTGAATTTTGTTTTTTGCTGGACCCTCTTTGACTAAACCTTAAAACTGCACGATATTTTTTGCGTTATTATCTTTCTTCTTAAAACTACTTTGACACAACAAAACTAAATCAATTGGTATTTGATTTATTTTATCATAAAACCAATTAATTTTGGTGTAACTAGTTTGAGGACTCAATTTATACACTGTTATTTCACTTTCGCCATGCCGTAGCAGTTTTCGTTCAGTTAAACTTGGCGTGTTGTGCCATTTGTAAACGCCGTTGCCTCATTTGACTTGACCAAGTTATCACCTTTGCCTCTGGTCGTTTGCAAACGTTCATGATCTTGAGAAAATTTTATGCTGGAAAATTTTTGACTGACCTCATATTTGCAATCAAAAACCACAAAGAAAAACCTTCCGAATTTCTGCAAAAGTAGTATATACAATAACTCATTTATTTGGTTTTGGTTATATCAAGGCTAAAATAAACCAAAAGTTAAAGAACACCTCACTGAAAACAGCGAAGAACTCGCCAAGCGCAATGTCCTTTCTCATTTGTGCTTAGCGAGAATACCAATGACCAGTGGCGCGCTTTCACCAAGAGGCTGAGTAGGCTGAAGCCTATGGCGGCATTCCTTAGGGGGCAGCAGACTTTTGCTCTTCAAAATATTTCTGAAGGAAGAAAGAAACAGAAAGGGGCGGGCGAAACTAAATAGCTCACGGGCGGCAAAACAGTGGGGTGCGCCTCTGCAATGACTAATAACGGTCGACAACCACCAACACCACTCAGCTGCAAGATGAGAGGTTGGTTTGGCGGCGCCGGACGGCGTCAATTTCACCCTGGCGTTTACAATCGGAAAATCCCGCCTCATCATGCGAGTGTGGCCCTGTCGCTAAGTGGGGAAACATTTTCAGTGTTCCGGTCCACTCATATTTATTAAAATACTGCAAATTTTGTCGTAATGTTGCCAACACTCATATTGGATTTTTTCCACTGAAAAACACTAACTTTATGAGAACTGCGCATGTGTGCAAAGGCGTGGCCAGCAACCTCCAGTGTGGGGTCAAAAATTCCCGTGCGCAGGCTCCTATTGAAAATATATGGGGAACATTTTCTATTAGCTATCCGACCAAAATATGATAAAGTTAAAGTTCTGTAGACTTATACAAATACAATTTTTTAAACGATCTGAAATCATTACAAATGGCGAAAAGGTCACAAAGAGTTCCAGTTCAAACCTCAGTACCAAAATATAATAAAGTTAAAGTTCTGTAGACTTATACAATACAATTTTTAAAGCGATCTGAAAAACCATTACAAATGGCGAAAAGGTCACAAAAGTTCCAGTTCAAACTTCAGTACCAAAATATAATAAAGCTAAAGTTCTGTAGACTTATACAATACAATTTTTAAACGATCTAAAATCATTACAAATGGCGAAAAGGTCACAAAAGCTCCAGTTCAAACTTCAGTACCAAAATGTAATAAAGTTAAAGTTCTGTAGACTTATACAAATACAATTTTTAAACGATCTGAAAATCATTACAAATGGCGAAAAGGTCACAAAAGTTCCAGTTCAAACAACAGTACCAAAATATAATAAAGTTAAAGTTCTGTAGACATATACAATACAATTTTTAATTGATCTGAAATCATTATAAATCGCGAAAAGGTCACAAAAGCTCCAGTTCAAACTTCAGTACCAAAATGTAATAAAGTTAAAGTTCTGTAGACTTATACAATACAATTTTTAAACGATCTGAAGTCATTACAAATGGCGAAAAGGTCACAAAAGCTCCAGTTTAAACTTCAGTACCAAAATATACTAAAGATTAAAGACTGTAGACTTATAAAATCCAATTTTTAAACGATCTAGAAATTACAAATGACGAAAAGGTCACCAAAGCTTCAGTTCAAACTTCAGTACCAAAATATAATAAAGTTAAAGTTCTGTAGACTTATACAATATAATTTTTAAACGATCTTCAATATTTTCGTTTCTCGCCGCAACGTTTTGGAAAACTCTGGTATAAAATATAATACAGTGAGGATATTAAAGTCCTCCGCCCTTTATCTTTTGAATAGGACAAAATATCAAGGTCGAGTCAATTTTGGGTAAAAGGTTGTCGTATTTAAACTACTTTTTAGCATAAAAATAATTTTTGTCATGTGACCTAGTACCAAGGGGCACTAGCGACTTTTTTTCAAATGAAAAGGGGTCATGTGGCACCTCGTTTTAAAGGCCTTTGATTCTCTACTCTATGCTACTTCGTTTTTAAATCGGTCCAACTTAGAATCGTTTGAAATTTGATTTAAATAGTGTAAAAACAATGCAGTTTTAATGGCATTGGCTTGTAAGTCTGGAAATGCTGGGCCAATTTGAAAAAATAATGTGATGTTGAATAGAAAATGTAAAAAATAAATTAGGAGAACTAACCAGAAAATTAGAGGGCCTTTTTAACGAGGTGCTACATGACCCTCCTTCCATTTGGGAAAAAGAAAGGCGCTAGTGCCTAGAGATGTCAAATTAAAAAAAAAAACATCGATATATCGATATTAATAAATATCGTTTTGGTTAATATCGACTATTCGATTTATCGAAGAGCAATATATCGATATTTGAGAGAGAAAAAATATTGATAAATTATCCTTTATTACACAATTTTTTTCTTAACAGGTAGTGTGTTAATAAATAAGGCATCCTAGTAAAAATTACCTTGATACTTATTTTTTTTTTTAATTTTACTATACAAAATTTTTGACGGTTTTAAAAATTTAAGTAAAAAAAATGCTTTTTAATTTTTGTCTCACTTAGCACAAATATCAATGACGGTTATCGATATTTAATTTCCATCATATCGATATTTAAAAATAATCGATATATCATTGCCATCCCTATACAACCCTCGTTGAAAAGTTTCATTACTGTCTCGAGAAATGGTTAACCTCGGCGCTCCGCGCCTCTGTAAACCACCCTTTTCTCTTGACAGTAATTGTAATTAAACACTTTTTACCTCGGTATGTAATGTTTCCTTTCTTTCGCGTTCTTATGCACTTGGTACAAATTCCAGAAAAAAAAATTGTTGATATCGGAAATGTGATTATAATAATTAAATGACTCATATTAATAGTATGTCAATAGTAAACCTACCTACATATATACGTGCATAAAATTTATTTCAGTTCATTGGTTAGTTTGTTTGTTCAATTGGTTATCTAATACAAGTATGTAAAGCACCAACTGTAGTGCAAGTCTATAACACTAATTTATATTATTGTTGATTTTATGATTGGATAATTAGGATCTATACGTTTTTAAAAATAATGTTTCTATTGTTTATCGGTTGAAAATACAAATTGTTATCTAATTATTTTCATAATAAAAAAATAAAGATTTACAAATTTATTTGTAAAAAGCCACTTTTAGACATACTTCTGTAATTTAGAGTTTTGTTTAACACGTATTTGCAATTGAAATTAAAATTTTTATTAAATATTTTTAAAACGTAGATAGTGGTAATTAAAAATGACTGCAATAAGGTTTTTGTATATTATACGTTGTTCTATCGAAACGTTATTTATTGCATTACCTCTCACAATGTGCTCATTCAGAGTTTCTTTATGAGATGGGGTTTAGACATAAGCGAGACCGGGATAGCTTGTGTCAGGGACGTGAGGGTATGAGAATTACGATTTCGGTTGGCAATTCTGTTCAAAGTTGGTAGCATTATTAGCTGATGACAGAGTCGTGCGTTGTCGAAGCTTTGTTTATTTGGAAAAAATGTGGAAATTGCCATTTTCTTTTTGGTTGTGTATATTTTGTAAGAATTTCCAGTTGTGAATGTTTTTGGCTAGTTTATAGAGACTTCATATATTATTGGTTCGGACTGTTTTTATTTAAGTGATTATGATAGTGTTTAGTCGTATAGTTTTCAGTCTTTAGTGTTTTGTAACAATAAATAAGAGGACAACTGTGGCAAAGAAAAAATATATTAATATATAATAAAAAATCCAAGATCCAATCATATGGTTCCTTAATAAATTACCTAGTACTTTACTTGTAGCTGTGATCTTCTTGTGATTTGTATATAAATATTTTTGATCTGCCTATATGGGCCTGTTATTTGTTAGTAAGTTATCTATTGTAACTTAATTTATTTTTGAAGTTATTTTTTCAATAATTGTAATAGTCATTGTAAAATGGGAAATCCGGTATATTTAATAAATAAATAAATATTTTAAAAATGATTACTTAATCAAAAATAAATTCTGTCGTATTAAAAAACTAAATCAAGCTCTTAAACTAAGGGATTTTAAAAATACTTAAAAGGAAAAGTAGGTCTGCCCCAAAAATATTTTAGTTTTATGCGGGTAATCAAAAATAAAGTTCTTTCGTATTAAAAAACTAAATTAAGCTTAGTATTTAGGCTTTCAGTCTTCGTGGATTGTCCAAAGATAAAAAAGCTCTTAAACTAAAGGATTTTAAAAATACTTAAAAGGAAAAGTAGGTCTGCCCCAAAAATATTTTACTTTTATTCTATAAAACTCTGTTTAACTTTTTATTTTATTACATTATTTATTTTATTGCTAACTTATTATCTTACAAAAGTTGCTACATGTAAAAAAAAAAATTATAAAGGTCCTAATATTATTATACATGGGTATTTTTAAAGAAAATAAATCAGTTAATAGATCAGTTTTGTGTGTTACAATATTATAAATTATAAGTTTTTTGAAAAAGTCTTAAAATTCCAGTACTTTATATAATTCCATGCCATTTTGTATTCAGGCATTTTTTAATTCTTAATAAATTTTATATTTAACATTTTGTTTTGTTTTTTTTAAAGAAAGATACTTAACTCTTAAACAGTTTTCAAGTATTATACCCCATATATCCTAAAACTTAATAATAAAGTAAATACTGCTATATTAGTTTGGAACCGTGTAGGTACCAACTGTTGTAAAGAATGCAATTTTTCAGATATTACAAATAAAAAAGTTTCCTCTATTCTTCCTAGATACCGAGTTTTATTAAAATATTCAAAACGCAGGAAAAAATATCGAATTT
>JACEGR010008707.1:0-34009 GCA_014170235.1 Listronotus bonariensis | reverse complement strand
ATTGCCCTTTAACAAACAGAAAACGTTTCCGAAAATTTTTATACATAAATTAAAAAATACACGTTGTTTAAAAAGTGAAAAGTTTGGGATATAATATATTTCTTCGTTTTCAATAAAAAATTATATCCCAAAATTTATCGGTAGAGTTTCTGACATCCTGTAGTAATAATGTCAAAATACATTTTTAGATTATTAAAAACGCATGGTCGACATTCAAAAAAAAGTGGTCTCTTTCTATAAAAAAATAATATTTTTTACTGTGGTTTTCTTAAAGTATTGTAAAAAGTATTTACTAAAAAGTTGTATTTCCTAAATGTCTTGAACAAGTTGTATGATATCTATTTGTATTGTGAACCTGCCACAAACAAACATATTTTACTTTTCCTTAAACGTATTGGTTAAATTTCAAAATAATAATACAAAACACGGGATACAATAGATTTTTCGTTTATTATTCAAAGCACGTAAATTGAAGAAAAGAAATATTGGATCCAATAACTCGTACTATTGTATTTAGGTTTAAATGCCGTAAATAGGAAATGCATAAATCTGAAAATAGAAAGAGTTTTATTTCGTATTGAAATTGAAAGGCAGACAAAATATGTATGCTGTTTTAACAATATTAGCATCTTTACTAGACCGGGCAAAAAAAACGATATTTTTTCTATTTATTAAACTCTCGCAAATTGTTGATTTGTTTTCAATACACATTTTTAATTAAAATTAAATTTCTCACAAAAAGCTTTCTTTTATAAATTTTCGTTAAATAAATTACCATGTAAACGGGCTTTGAACAAAGCCGATTGATGAGATAAGGTCACGACATTCGCCATATTGGTTAACGCGGCTGTGACGTCAAGTCGGCCATTTTCGGCCATATTTGATTTTAGGCAGGTCAGTGGCGTAGAAATAAGGAGAAAACAAAAAAGAACTGTATGTTGTAAACAAAATTTATTGGATTATTTTAATAGGCATAACCTAAAACAAAAACATAAATGTGGTTTAAATATTGAAAATTAAAAATTATCAAAGCGACGACAGGACGATGAGGTACCTGGCAGAGCAAAACATTTGCCATGGTTCCGTAAGTCAAAAACCATTTTAAAAACTTTGTATACAAGGTGTCCGCTTATGAATGGTACTACACAGAAAAACCACAGATTCCTTATGCCAAAATATTAAGATTTAACCAAACATACCTAATATCCGAAAGTTTATAATAAGGAAGATACGGAGGGTGTCATAGTAAAAAGAAAAAGTAAATTTATTTCGATAATTGTTCCCCCCTTTTAAATATCTTAATAAAACGGTATCTCGGGGTTTTTAAACATTAGCTTTTCAGATCGAATATTAATTTTTGTGTGTAGACTAGAGGGCGATGGGTACACTATTTAAAATTCTCTAAAACTACCCAATTTTTTGTTACTACTCTGTATGTATGTAAACTAGTAAGCTTCTCTATGCTTTCTGCACCAAAAAGGTATACTTAGTAAGAATCGGTCTTGACAACCGTTTTTAAGATATTTAAAAAGGGGGAACAATTATCGAAATAAATTTACTTTTTCTTTTTTACTATGACACCCTCCGTATCTTCCTTATTATAAACTTTCGGATATTAGGTATGTTTGGTTAAATCTTAATATTTTGGCATAAGGAATCTGTGGTTTTTCTGTGTAGGTACCATTCATAAGCGGACACCTTGTATACAAAGTTTTTAAAATGGTTTTTGACTTACGGAACCATGGCAAATGTTTTGCTCTGCCAGATACCTCATCGTCCTGTCGTCGCTTTGATAATTTTTAATTTTCAATATTTAAACCACATTTATGTTTTTGTTTTAGGTTATGCCTATTAAAATAATCCAATAAATTTTGTTTACAACATACAGTTCTTTTTGTTTTCTCCTTATTTCTACGCCACTGACCTGCCTAAAATCAAATATGGCCGAAAATGGCCCGACTTGACGTCACAGCCGCGTTAACCAATATGGCGAATGTCGTGACCTTATCTCATCAATCGGCTTTGTTCAAAGCCCGTTTACATGGTAATTTATTTAACGAAAATTTATAAAAAGAAAGCTTTTTGTGAGAAATTTAATTTTAATTAAAAATGTGTATTGAAAACAAATCAACAATTTGCGAGTTTAATAAATAGAAAAAAATATCGTTTTTTTGCCCGGTCTAGTAAAGATGCTAATATTGTTAAAACAGCATACATATTTTGTCTGCCTTTCAATTTCAATACGAAATAAAACTCTTTCTATTTTCAGATTTATGCATTTCCTATTTACGGCATTTAAACCTAAATACAATAGTACGAGTTATTGGATCCAATATTTCTTTTCTTCAATTTACGTGCTTTGAATAATAAACGAAAAATCTATTGTATCCCGTGTTTTGTATTATTATTTTTGAAATTTAACCAATACGTTTAAGGAAAAGTAAAATATGTTTGTTTGTGGCAGGTTCACAATACAAATAGATATCATACAACTTGTTCAAGACATTTAGGAAATACAACTTTTTTAAAAATATTTTTTCAATACTTTAAGAAAACCACAGTAAAAATATTATTTTTTTATAGAAAAGACCACTTTTTTTTAAATGTCGACCATGCGTTTTAATAATCTAAAAATGTATTTTGACATTATTACTACAGGATGTCCAGAAACTCTACCGATAAATTTTGGGATATAATTTTTTATTGAAAACGAAGAAATATATTATATCCCAAACTTTTCACTTTTTAAACAACGTGTATTTTTTAATTTATGTATAAAAATTTTCGGAAACGTTTTCTGTTTGTTAAAGGGCAATATTTTACCTAAAAAAATATTGCTTAGCCAGTATCGTCCGCAAGATGTTTGCCGTATATATTTTTATATAAAAATTTTTGAATAAATAAAAAAATTCTTTGTAGTTAAGAATTTTTTTTTATCTTTGGACAAACCATAAAGACTAAAAGCCTAAATACTAATGTACCGTGGGTGTCTTAAGCGAGGTAAGAGGAAGTTTGTTGACACGGGACTTAAATACTTGAAGATTTGGGGAAGGAAAGACCTCTGCGGGCAGCAGGTTCCACATTCTAAAAACTCTAAGGATAAAAGAACGAACAAAGTGAGAAGTTCGGGGCCTGTCCAGTTGGACCGTATAGGGATGCAGATGTTTCAAATTATAAAATAAGTGTTTTGTGGGTGAATTAGCGACCCATAAAAGTTACACACATACATACACCAATACATACATAAATACATATTATAAGGAGTTTCAAATCAAAACGCAGTTTTTGATAAAATACAAATTTTTAGAATGCGTCACAATTTTAACTGCGCTTTTTCCTTTTTAAAATATTATTTTGGCGATTTTTAAACACCTTGTATATCATAGCGCAATTTTTATATAAATTTTATTGAGGATATATTTTTTCAAATTTTCAAAATAAACAAAATTACAGGTATAGTTAGGTCCATTCGTGGACACACTGTATATAATGTCTTTAAATATTTATTTAAGTAATAGTATGATTATTAATGATGTAAATCTCTCTTTAATATGTCTCTCTTTTATTTTAAAAACAAACTTTTTTCAATTTTTCACGTAGTTTACACATTAATAAATGGTTTTCAGCTGTCCATTCGGAGCATTGTTAAAAATAAATTGTTTAAAATTCCGTTCCGATGTGAAAATGTGTGTTTGGTAGCCGTGTTGTTCTGGAACAGCCATGCAGTTGTTAAAACATTGCGTAAAATTTAATTACGAAAAAACAGTTTTAAAACACTATACCCAGTAAATTAATATACTAAATTTAATGAAACATTTGGTCGTGATTAAAAAATTAAAAACTGACGGTCATTTTTAAATTATTAATTAAGATCTCTAGTCCGGGAGATCGCGTTATCTAAAAGGTGCTGTGAAATGCAAATACTGCTTGTTTTACGCCTTGGACAACGTTAACGAAACATAAGATAAGATGGCTTAAAAATATATAACTGTACGCCTAGGTACTTTGGTTAAGGGTCTTTCAATAAGATTGATAGTTTTTCTAATAGAGATTTCTGGGTTAATAATCCATATTTTTTAATTTATAGGTGTTACTATATTTAGTTTAGTGTATAGTTTTATGATACAGCGTCTGACACCCATCGATCGGTTGAAAGTAATAAAAAAATTACCAAAGTGGTAGCTCAGTTGTGGCTACTCAACGTCTATTTACTAGAGAATTGAGTCGACATTATCGATACTCTGCGCGGTTTATACGCCGCACTGTAGAAAAGTGCGACTGTGAGTTAACTTTACCTTCAAACTTACTTTTAAACCGGGATATACACGGTCATGCAAACCTGAAACGCACTTGCATGAAACCAAATGTCAAATGAAGGTTTTCATACACACGATTCAGATGTACCTGTCAGTTCTGCGTCAGTTTTGGCAGCTGGTGGCGTGATCAACTCAAACATAAGCGTGATTCAGCGAAAAGGTTTTTTTTTATTTTTGTCAATGTATTCATTACTTTTAACTTTCCAAAAGCATGAATAACCTTGGTACATATCTATAAAATCACGCAATATATCTTCCTGGCGCCAAAGAACCATTTTGTTAACTCAAAACCAACAATATAACCCCGTAAACGACGTCCTTAAACTGAAACGTTAACTGACGTGTCCTACACATGCACAAGTTTGCACGACGTGCACCACGAAAAATCAAACTCGTCCATCGAGTCGCATGCCAAGCCAGAGGGCGAGCTTTGGCTTTTTGACACATGTGACAGTTTTGCATGATCGTGTATACCCCGGTTAAAACATGGATTTTAGCTTTAATATTTGTATTAAGTGATAGATATCGGACCAATTAAAGGTTGCGTCTAGAAACTAGGAGGTGGACGGCGTTACCCACTGGGCGGAGCTTCTCAAAAATTCCCTAATAACTTGTTTATATTATGATATATTTTTTTGCGTAAAAAATTGGTAGGTTTTTAAAAAACGTACTTTCTAGGATTTAAAACATAAATAAATCATATTCGAAAATTAAATAATTATAAAAAGCACTGGCTAAACGACTGCCGGCGGTTTTGCCTAATTATAAGAAAAAAACCGCCGTCCGGCGGTTTTATTTATTTACGTATATGAAAATCACCAAAAATGTTTATTAATATGTTATTACCAACGATTTTTACCTATTTTACCGATAGATGCTGCCGTCTGGCGGTTTTGTTTATAAAAACTATTGAAAACCACCGAATAATTGTACAAGTTAACCTAACTTTTAAAAATATTTGTTTTATTGTTTATTATTATCTTTATTATTGGTCAACAAAAAAAATAAGACTGGGAGACACGCTTGTCATCTACAAAGATTTTGTCGAAGCTCTTCATAAATTAAAAAAAAAACATACATTTTTTGAAAAGAAAAGCTAGGAGTATTTTAGCGGCAGGAGAAAAACTGAACGTTTCATAATACTAAAACTAAAGTATTACGAAATAAAGTAGATAAAGCTTATATTGAGGGTAAAACACTTTTAAATTCTCAGAAAAAGGAAGAGATTACATATTAAATAATTCATAAACACGGCCTATTTTTTTAATCATATTATTAATATTTTAAATTGGTCCATAGCTGCAGGGGTACGAGTGTTGACACGTAAGCCGCAGGTACCGAGTTCGTATTCGGGTAACTAAGTTTTTTTCTTTGATATATATTTTTTTCGTTTTCTTAATAATTAATTTTGAGACAAATAATTTTCCAATTATAAAATTATATCTTATTGCCGACCTTTATGCTGACGATGATGTCCTGATAAGTTATCTCTACGCCTCAATATTGTTTTAAGTATTTTTTGGTGTTGTTTTATATTAAGTCCATGTGACCAAATAGTTGTAATGTGACTATTTTAAATATAGGCCCTTGATAAAATGGCATCCAGCCACGAAACATTAGGATAAATAAAATAGAGTATTTATTTGCCTGTCCCCATCCCGCTCTACTACTCAGATTTATTTTTTTGCACAGAGTGCTATAAACTAAACTACAAAATTAAACAATAAAACCACAAGAAAACTAAACGCTTATCGCACAGCAAAATACATAATTATTAAGGGTATTTTAACTTCAACTATTATTCGAAGGTTTTTAATTGTCTTTAAAACACTGATCTCGACGAATTGCTAATGTTATTACCTGCGCGAAAAAAAAATGCATCTCATGGGCGAAAAGCCGGGTTTGTGCGCAAGCAAATCGAAGGCGAACGCGCCTGGCGCCAACAAACTATCCGAATTATCGGAAAGAATTTGTCGACGGCGTCCTGGTCATCCCGGTTTTTGTTCGAAGTACGGTAGCTAATGAGCGTCACGGTCAGACCGCGGACGAAGGGTACGGGGTGCCGGTGTTTGTATTTTTCCACAGCTTTTAAGTGCGCATATTCGTCCACCCGTCCATTTGTTTACTGCGCGAGGTCGTAAAAATTCGAAAAATGCTTCTTGCCACTGCGGATTTAAATGTAGGTTATCTATGCTTTATGGCATCCACCGATAAAATAAGTAAAAACCGCCGGTAATAAAAAGTAATTTATATTTTCGGCGATTTTTATTTACGTTATGCCACAGCTTTTTAGTGCGCATATTCTTCCACCCGTCCATTTGTTTACTGCGCGAGGTCGTAAAAATTCGAAAATGCTTCTTGCCACCGCGGATTTAAATGTAGGTTATCTATGCTTTATAGCATCCACCGATAAAATAAGTAAAAACCGCCGGTAATAAAAAATTCATTTACATTTTCGGCAATTTTTATTTATGTTAGTAAAAAATAACGCCGACGGCAGTTTTTTCTTAAATTTGAGAAAAACCACCGGCGGTTGTTAAGCCAGTGCATTTTAAAAATACCTTAAAGAATTCGCTTAAATTGTTCCCACGATAAATAGAAAATGGTGTCTAAATATATTATGGTGTATAATGTGACCAATTAACATTAACTTACAGTCATAAATTTTCTTGTTAATGAAGTGAATAAAGATAACAAAGATTGAAGATAACAAAACACTTTAAAACCCAAATTTTCCCCCTTAACACCATATCCTATTTTCTTGGTTACACTAAGAATCATTTAGTTTAAAGCGTTTATTTTAGTTTAAATGGCAATAATTATCTTAAGTACGCAAACCCTCCCTTTGCTTAAGGATGGTTTCTGTTAAGACAAAAACAAAATAAATAATTGAAAATAATGAGTCAGCTTACTATAATATTATAATCACTATTTTGGGGTATCCTTCTTAACCATTAAATTAAACTATAATTTAACTCTAACAGAAGAAACTTGAAATACCCATTAAAATTTAAAAAAAACTTTTTTAAATAAAAAAAGAAATGTGTTATGCAAAACAACAATTTTTAAATAAAAATCATATTTTTTAAACAGAAAAAAAAATAGTTAGTTAAAGTTTCTTTTGTAACTCTAATATTTACCACAATATAGTATACGGGACAATTAACTTTTATTTGTTTAAGCGCGTGATAATTCTGTCTCCGTAAAAAAACAGAAAATATACAGGGTGACGCAGGATGTTATTACCCCCAATTTTTTTTTTTAGTTTTTAAAAGAGACTAATAATGATTTTACAGTATTATTATAGCATACATTAACATTTTTTGTCATAATCATGACCTTAAAATTACTTCTGGTTTAACCAGAAGTGTATTCTGTATATGAAATTCTCTTCTCAATAATATATTGTACAGGTTATTTTTATTTAAATGGCGGCCAGAAAAGACATATAAAGAAAAGTAGCCAATATTTCTCCTTTGAATAATTTTTTTGCTTCTTCTTCTTCTAAAGGTGCCTATCGTCTAATGATGTTGGCGACCACATTGGTCCATCTTACCCTGTTCACTGCAGCTCGGAACAGGTCAGTTGATGTTAGGCCGGTCCATTTTCCAAGATTGGCCAGCCAGGATATACGCCTGCGTCCGGGGCCTCGCTTGCCCTCAATCTTGCCTTGCAAGATGAGTTGTAAAAGTTGGTACTTATTATTCCGCATGATGTGGCCAAAGTAAGTCATTTTTCTATTCTTTATGGTAGTTATAATTTCTTTGTCCTTTCCGAGTCTTTCGAGAATCGTAATGTTGGTTGTATGGTGGATGTACGAAACTCGTAGTATGCGTCGGTAGCACCACATTTCAAATGCCTCTAAGCGTTTTGCTGAGGCCTCGGTAAGACTCCAACTTTCTACCCCATAGAGAAGTACACTAAACACGTAGCATCTAAGAATTCTCATGCGTATGTTGATGCTCAGGGAGAGGTTACATAGTACTTTTTAAGGCGTTTTAAAGCACTTCTGGCTTTTTCAATTCTAGTCCTTATTTCATAACTGTGATCCCACGTGTCACTGATATTGCAGCCCAGGTAACATATTTTCTCTACTCTCTCCAATGGTGTATCGTTTATCGTAAATTGGGCGTTTATGTTAGTGTTCTTGCTAATGATCATTACTTTAGTTTTCTTGCAGTTTAGCTTTAGTCCATATTCGTTGCACGCTTCCACGACATTATCTATAATTCTCTGTAGCCCCTCTGCACTATCTGCCAGCAGTACAGTGTCATCTGCATATCTAATATTATTTATGAGTTGGCCATTAACTGCAATACCGTCCTCTGATTCATCCAATGCCTTTTGAATAGATTAGATTAGATTAGATTAGGAGGTGGATTGCATATCCTCTAACACTGCAACCTGCTCAGGTTTATTGTGTGTCCTCCGTCCATAGGTTAGAGCACGCTATCCAAGCCGGTCTGTTTAATCAGACTCCACAAGCTTGAAACTGGCCCCTTGGTATATCTTGCCGCTTTAGGTTTTTCTTCACCCAGCCTTGCAAACCGCAGACGACAAAGGGCTTCGCAGTAGCACCATACGTGTTCTGCGGTTTCTTCCTCCTCCTGGCAGAACCTACATTGGTTTTCTTCTGCCAGGCCCATAGTTTCCAGGTGTTTATTCAGTCTGCAATGACCTGTCAGTTGACCCACTATTATTCTTACTGCCTTCCGGTTATAATTCAGAAGGTCTTTTGTAAATTCTGGCGAGTAAGCCTTGATGAACACTTTCGCCTGACGCTGTCCTGGTGTTCTCCTCCACCAGTCTTGTGATTCCCTCATAATCCATGATCTAATGGATGACCTTACCTGGCATGATGGAATACCACAGTAGGGCTCAGGACCTACCATTGTCCTACCAGCCCCCTCCTTTGCCAATTTATCAGCTTCTTCATTGCCTTCGTGGCCTTCGTGTCCTGGTACCCAGGCAATGGTTAGCTTGTTGGACGCACCCACCTCTTCCAGGGCAATTACGCAGTCCCGCACCAGCTTGGAGCTGATTTTGCATGAACTGAGTGCCCTGATGGCTGCCTGGCTGTCCGAATAGATTACTATGGTTTTATCCTCATAGCTCCTTCTGATGATTTCCCTAGCGCATTGTTCTATGGCTACAATTTCGGCCTGGAACACAGTAGGGTGTTGTCCGAGACCCAAGTTTATTTTCGTCCTTGGTTTGTCCCCATATATACCTGCTCCAACTCCTTGGTCTGTTTTGGAGCCGTCTGTATACCAGATTAGGTCGGCTTTAATGGGAGGCCCTGCCACCCAGTCCTTTCTGTCTGGTATTAAAGTTTGAAAACCTTTGTTTAGCCAGTAGCTTGGTACCATTTTGTCTGAAGGCATCTCACACACTGAGTTGACTTCTTGGTCCTCCTTGAATCTCCATTGTATGGCCCTTTCCTGTCTTATGATAGGACTCTGGCCTTGTTTGAGACGGTATTGTACCGCTTTCACTTCACCCTGTATGTAGATGTGAAGTGGCGGTAGATTAAGCAGCGTTTCCAGTGCTGCAGTAGGGGTCGATTTCATAGCCCCCGTAATACATAGACAAGCGAGTCTCTGTATACTTTGTAATTGCCTTATTGCCGTCTTTTGTAGCGTCTTTGCACCCCAGGCAATTGACCCGTAGGTTATCATTGGTCTGACGACCATTTTGTATAACCATAGGTTCATCTTCGGACTGAGTCCCCAATTCTTTCCGCAAAGTCTTCGGCATCTACCCAGGGTAGTTCTTGCCTTCTGAGTGACTTTGCTTAAGTGTGGTCCTCAGGTTAGTTTTTGGTCAAAGATGACTCCTAGATATTTAACCTCTTTTGAAAAGGGGATTTCACTCCGTTGAGCCTGGAAGGTCTTAGTCCTTCAAGCGCTCTTCTTTTGTGAAAGGGACGGTTATTGTTTTATGAGGGTTGACTGAGAGTCCCTCCTGTTTGCACCATTTGTCAACGATGTCTACGGCGTTCTGCATTCTGCCTGATATGTGCTCTAGGTGACCCCATTGACTACAATGACGAGGTCATCAGCATAACCCAGGCAGTTGTACCTTTCACCAGTCAATTTGTCGAGAAGTTCATCTACCAGGACTGCCCAATATAATGGCGATAGAACGCCTCCTTGTGGACAGCCCCTCCCCACTTTAGCCTCCATTGTTACTGTGCCTAAGGTGGATCTTATGACCCTGTTTCTCAGGCTGGCTTCGATCCAGTTGCAGATCGTGTCGGGGATTCCTTTTTTCCTTAGCGCGTTCATTAGTGAGAAAGTTGGTACGTTGTTGAACGCGCCTTCTATATCCAAGAATGTTGCCAACGCCACCTCTTGTCGTCAATCGACTTTGCCAGGAGTCTGTTTAGATCGTCTAGTGCTAGATCCACAGACATTCCTGGTTGGTATGCGTATTGGCGCTTGTTCAGAGGATTCCTATGAAGGGTGCTTCCTCTGATGTATCTATCCACTATTTTTTCCAATGCTTTCAGCAGGAATGAGGATAGACTGATTGGTCTGTATGACTTAGGCGTCCTTTCTAGGGATTTGCCTACCTTGGGTAGGTAGATCACCCTTGCCTTCTGCCATAATTTGGGTATGTAGCCCCAAGCTACACATGCTCTGAAGATTGTGCATAAGTGTGGCGTTAGGATGTCCTGCCCTTTTTGCAACAACACTGGAAAGATTCCATCCAGGCCTGGCGATTTGAACGGCTGGAATTCGCCTAAAGCCTGAATAGATGCTCCGAGAATATATTGAACAATGCAGGTGACGAAATACAACCCTGTCGGACTCCCTTTCCGACTGCAAATATATCGGACAGTTCGTTTTCGAGGCGAACTGTTGCCTTTGTTGTAGGTACAGGTTTGAGATTAACCTTATATCCTTACCGTCCATTCCCGATGTTTTTAGGATATCAATCAGCTTTTCGTGTGGTACCTTGTCAAATGCCTTCTCAAAATCAATGAAGCATGCAAATACGTCGCAGTTGACATCCCTCGCTCTTTGTATTAGTACTTGCAAGCTAAAAGAGCTTCTCTTGTTCCAAGGCCCCTCGGAATCCGAACTGTGCTTAACTGAAATGTTCTTCTAATTTGTTGTAAATGCGAGAGTAAATAAGATTGAGAAATATTTTAAGTGCGTGGCTCATTAGGCTAATCAATCTGTAGTCCTCGCATTTCCTAGCGTTCGGTTTTTTTTTGCTAAGTAGAAAAATTAAATTTGAGTAGTATAGCGGGCTGGGAACAGGCAAATAAATACACTATTGTATGTATCCTAACGTTTTGTGGCTGGATTGCCATTTTATCAATGGCCTATAATTAAAAAAGTCACCAGAACTAACCAGAAGTACCATAAACTTTCCTATTTTAAATACAAATACCTAATTTGTTTCCATAGTTGTATTCTGTATAAAATTCTCTTCTCAATAATATATTATACAGGTTGTTTCTTTTTAAAATGGCGACCGGAGAAGACGTATAAAGAAAGGTATTGCCATTATTTCTGCCTTAAATATATTTTTTTGCTAAGTAGGCTGTTTTAAATTCCACGCTAATATCTCCTTTCATTGATATATTACAACATATTGTTTATTTTAAAGATGGCGGTCATAATGCATTTATTAAAGAATTTCGTTGTTCGAATGTCGTTAACAAATGCTCTATGGCCGCCATCTTAAAAGTAAACAATGTGTTGTGATATGTCATAAAAAATAAATTTTAGTGTAGAATTTAAAAATAAAGTAAAATAGAGGTGTTTCCTTTTAAATTGTTTGTAAAATTGAGAATTTTTCTCATTGTTTACATTAAAAACTGAAATATCGAAATCTTAGTAGTTTATTTAAAAAAAAATTGAATATGACACTACCTGTGAAAGTAAACTGGGCCATTCTTTTATTATTACAGCCTACTTAGCAAAAAAATATATTAAAAGCAGAAATAATGGCGGTACTTGATTTTCTTTAAGTATTATCTCTGGCCGCCCCTTTGAAAAGAAACACCATGTAGAATATAGTAATAAAAAGGAAATTTTATACAGAATACAAATATGAAAAAGTTGGTACTTGTATTTAAAATAGGAAACATCCGGTTAAGCCGGAATAAATTTTGAGGTCATAATAATGACAAAAATGTTACTTTATGCGATAATAACACTATAAAACATTTTTATTAGTATCTTTTAAAAACTACAAAAAAAATGGGGGCGGGGGGTAATAACATCCTGTGTAACCCTGTATATAAATTCAAGTTTTTTGTTAGTCACTATATATTATATAATTTGCCATTATTTCTGCAATTTATTGCTTTAAAAATAGTTTTTTAAGTAATTTAAAGTGACTCTTGGTACCCATGCAACAATTATTATCAATTAATTCATAATACCATAGAGTAAGGAAATTATAAGAGTTATCATGGAATAGCCGATTTAAGGACAGGTCATGCGAAAACTCCCAATATAATTTTATTCGTTGACTCGTTGAAATACCGCCAGTTAGTCGTTTCAGTAAGCTTACGTGTCTCCCCATCCCTCATGTTACACGAGGCGAGGCTTCAACCGACGCATTTAAAGTGTAAACTGGAAAAATGACAAGCCTGCCGCCAAGCCTGCCGCAAAAGCGGTACGAAAATTTTAGCATGCAATGGTTTCTCTTATCCGTAGGTATGTTACTTTATGATATTACTAAAAACGCCTTTATTAAAATAACTTTAATTTTAAAATTTTTATGTAGGTATATCATTTACTAAGAAAAATATGCTATGTTTTCTTAAACTGTCTAGTTTAACATTTTTTTAAATATATTTAGTCTCAGAAAAGTCCGTTGCACAGTATGTCCGTCAGACAACCGCAATAATTTTTAAAATTGAAATATTAATGACGTGGTGTATACAGGGTGTCCCTTTTGGTTAAAATAGCGGGGTATCTCAGTTATTATTAAAGATAGAACCTTGCGGTTTTTGCAAACCTGAGCTACTTTTTTGTTAAACTAAAAATGCCATAAACAAAGCTTCATAACATTCTTAGTTTCTGAGCTACAAGGTAATTTTAAAAATTTTGCATTTTCAGGTACCCCTTGTATCTCAGTTGGTTGATAACTTATTAAAAAGATTAAGACATATTCTTATATACCTTTTCACGTAAAATGCAGTGGCGTAGTCAGATTTTTTCCAAATATTATGGTTTTTGAAATATTAACAAATGTTAGCCTTTTTAAATGGAAATTTGTCAAAAAATAAATTTGCCTTTTTACAAGATTTTTAAAAATATATAAGTATATAGGTTTATCTTGATTAACAACGGTAAAATTCCCAATTTTCATATTTTATATTCAAAATTTTGTGGTATATTAAATTCTTCGTCAAAAATGTATTACACATTATACGTCCATTGTAGCTGGTGTTTGAGATATCAACAATATGCAGATATACTAATAAACGTTTAAAAGTATTAAAAGAAAATAATATTTTGGTTTTAAATATTTCTGTCACTGTCAGCGTGACACATAATATAATAAAATGTAATTAATTACCCTTTATTCTTAAAACTACTAATAGGTAAGCTATTTAGTTTATATTAGGTATGTTAGACACACATGCCGAATTCGTCAATTCCCGAAATAAATACTCAATTCGCGAAATGATCAAAGCCAGATGATCGGTTGCCGAAAAATCTTTTTTCGGAATCTGTTTAGACCGATTTACACATTTCGCTAACTGAGGTAACCGGAGTTGCTCAAATGACAAATATGAATATGTTTTGGCAGATAATCATTTTTGGTTTAATATTTTACCGATTGCGCAATTTAGAAATGCACAATTGCCGATAGATTTGGTCATTATTTATACAATCGCCGTCTCTGCGAGTCTCAGCTTGTTATTTGTAGTAAAACAAAGGAAGCAAGTGCTGTGTTTATTTGTCTTGACTCAATCTTGCAGTGAACTAGTGCATTATTTAATCGTTTTGTATTCAAATATATATCTTTAGTGCAAATTTATTGAACATGAACGAAGCAGTGAAATCATCTGTTAATAAATCTGATTTTTTTAACAAAGTGTCATTATATATTGATACATCGAACAATAATTTCACTTCGCCTTTATCGGAACAAAAATATAAAGAAATCATACGTGAAGTGAAGCAAGGGTTTACATGATGTGATTGCAAGAAACAATGCCAAAATAAAAAGTATATATTATGTGTTTCGAGTAATATCAAATGTAATAGTAAGTGCCATGAAAGTTCTTTTGTTGTAATAAATAAATAATATTAAGTAGTTTCCGTTTAAGTTATAGGCTGTTTCTAAGAAATAAACGTTGTTTTTCTGAATCAATAGCATTTTTTAGTTGTGTTCGAGGTCTGTTCATTTCATAATTGCGCAATCGGCAAAATATTAAACTAAAAATGATTATCTGCCAAAACGTATTCATATTTGCCATTTCAGCAACTCCGGATAGCTCAGTTTGCGAAATGTGTAAATCAGCTTAAACAGATTTCAATATACATTTTCGGCAACTGATCATTTGGCTTTGATCATATCGCGAATTGAATATTTATTTCGGCCAATTGACGAATTCGGCAAATGAGTCAAACAGATACATATTTACTTACTTCCCCTAAAAACCAGCTATAATTGACGTATTGCTGTTTTTTAAAAAAAGGATTTTAATATGTGTCTAAAATAAATTAAATTGCTGACTTATCTATCAGTAGTTCTTACAATAAAAGGTAGTTATTAACATTTTATTTTATTATTTGACATTCTGACAGTGACAGACTTATTTAAAAATAATTAGAACCCAAAGATAATTTTCGTTCTTCACTTTTAATCGTTAATGAGTAAATCAGCATACTGCTGGTATCTCAAAACCCAGCAATAATTGGCGTATAGTAGGTTATATATTTTAGATGTAAAATTTATTACAGAGTCAAAATTTAATAAAATACACAGGGTGCTTCGTAAAAAAAAATCTTGACAATTAAAATTTTGTTTTTGAGACACCTTGTATATTAACTGGTACTGTCAATAAAAAGAGTATATCCAAATAAACATTGTTTTTAACACGCTTTTATTAGCTTGGGTTGTAACTATCTATCTATCTATCTATGTAACGGAATCTTTGAGCCTAATTTTTACCAACTTCCAGCGATTCAATTTCTTTGAAACTTTGCACACGTTTTAAGGACCGATGACAATGCAATAATCTAAAAACAGTATCCCGTTATCCTGATTAGGACCGCCAGGATAAATAAATTCCTTTACAGATCCTCTGTGTCTCTTGACAAAATGGCGAAGGAATTTTTTAGTGAATAAACTGAAGCATTTATTTTTAAAAACTAATTGATATATTGAACTAAAAAATGAAAAATAAATAATAGTTTAAAAAAACTAAAAAACACGCTTTTATATGCAACCGAACTAAAAATTAGATAATAATTTTTCATTACAAAAAGAGTTTGTCACTTCAGAATAAAAGCGTGGGGTGCTTAATATATTAAATGTTATAATTATTCTATTTGCAAATATCTATGAGGGAAAAGTTATGAAAAAATAGTAAAATGCACCCCACGCTTTTTACTTTGAAGTGACAAACTCTTTGTAATGAAAAATTATTTTCTAATTTTTAGTTCGGTTGCATATAAAAGCGTGTTTTTTAGTTTTTTTAAACTATTATTTATTTATTCTAAGTTTTTTTGTATCATGTACAGGGACAAAGTTGTTTCGTGTATAAATAGAGTTGGGACACCCTGTATAATATATTTTTCTTTTATCATCTTAGCTTTGTAGCCCAATAGGTTTCTATGACGCTTCAGTAAAGCCCGTTAAGCATCGTGGGCTTTTTACTACTGATTTTAAGTCTACAAGTAAAACTATGAATATTTTAAATTCTTCTACGCCACTGTGAGCAAATAATTTTATAAGTTTAATTAGGATACTCTTAAGTTATTTCAAATATTGGATGAGAACTTAAAAGTATTACGACATTATAATTAAACTTTTACCCTTCCTTTGGTAGAATAAAATGTCTTTTAGAAGAGAAGATTCTCTTAATATTTGTTTCTTGTGTATATATTCAGAACGGAAACAGTATTGTTTAGCAAAGGCTTTGTTTACTTACGATCAATTTCGTCGTTAATTTAAAATAAAATAAAGATAACTAAGCCCTATTACATCAAGTAATAACAAGAAATGTTGCAAAAATTAGGTTAAGTGGGTTAAAAATAAAATAAAAATATACTGGGTGTCCTTAGCCGGTGGCTAAACCCCATACATTTTTTTTGTGTAGTGTATTGTAGTATCACAAATTATCAGAATACCCAGATGCGAAAGTGCAGCGAAATACGCTTACTTGTTTCTATGACCTTGAGAAAGAATAAATGGAGAATCTGCACCAATGCATGGATCGTAATATTTTTAATTTGTAAAGGTTAACAAAAGAATAATACACTAACTGAAAATTTAAATATTTCTTTATTGAAAAATATTATAATTTAAAAATTTTACCTTAGTTTTGAAAGGTAAAATATTGTTAGTAAATGTCACGATTAGATCAATTTGTAATAAAATGTCTATACCTGGTTGCAACAAACCATTAAACTAATGGGGGTTTAAAATGATTAACAAAAATAAAACTTTGTCTAAAAACTGTTTATTAAATTAATTTATGGTATTCCGTTTTACTAGCTTAATTGTTTATTAAAAAGTTTTGTGTAACTGGGGATTAAAACAGAATAATTGAAAGCAGAGTAACAAAAGTTTCTAAAGAAACCCCGACGCAATATTTTAAAGCAATGCAGATGTTGCCATAGTAAGTATGTTATTTTTTTAAATACTGAGAAAACACCTAATTTTTTTATTTAAAATATAGCCTTTAAAAAGGCAGTGCAGCTATCAATAAAAAAATATTTTCCTTTCTTTAGCCACATACTGATTAATATCAATAACTTTATAATCATGTCTAAGTATTTTGTAAAAACTTTGCTTAAATGGTTATTAGTTTTAAAAAATACTTTTTTAGGATTTATTTAATATTTACCTGATAAAATAGTATTTTTTTGGAGGTTCTCAGAATTGTTTGTATATATATTTTATTGCGGATGATGAGATAGAAATTAATTTATTTCTAAAATGATCTCCGCACAATTTATAATTTATCAGATTTTTTCCAAAAATCCTCCCTTCCCGCAAGCCAGACCTTTGCGCTAAAAAATATATTTTTATTATAGAAAAACCATCCAAATATTTATCCACATATTTTTTTGTAAATAGAACTTACTACATCAAAAAATACTTTTAATGCATTTTGATATTAAAAAGTATTATGGCTACGTGAACATTAATGTGGCCGATATTTTCTTTAGCCTGCACAACAACATGTACGGACTAATTAAAAATAACTTTATTATATAACAAAATATTACATTTATATTTACCTCAAGTGGTCCTTTGGGTATCTAAAAGTGATTTTCCGCTCTCGGTACAGTATAAATATACACATTTATATCCCATATTATACGGTAAAAAAACTTAAAAAAATACTATACTAACACTTTAATAATAAAAAAGAAATAAAAGTTCACAAACAGTTAAACACAATTAACTAACTTATGCTCACGTTCTATACCAACAAAAATATGGGACAAACTGACACCTTGACGAGCATTTGGTCACGTACTAAATCGTGGGGTGTAAATCCACCACGCAGTGGAAGGGACCATAGTGGTAAGAGATTTTAACGAACACGGTTAATTTCGCATCTGGGTATTCTGATAATTTGTGGTAGTATTAAATTGTGGGTAAAAAAATCTGTTTTAAGATAATATAGTGCTAGGTTGATTTAAATGTTTGCCATAAAAAATATAATTGGATAGGTAGAGGCAATAACCCATAAGAAACAAATTTTACCATTTTTTTAGCTTTAAAAATAAAGTAATTTTATTTTTTACAGATATCTATTTTTTTGCTTTGTTTTCTTAGGTTCTGTTTTTCTGGGAACAAAAGCTAGATATTTATTTTTAATCAAAACTAAAATTTAATTTTCAAAA
Organism: Listronotus bonariensis; assembly: GCA_014170235.1. Lineage (NCBI taxonomy): Eukaryota > Metazoa > Arthropoda > Insecta > Coleoptera > Curculionidae > Listronotus > Listronotus bonariensis. The sequence goes on along the minus strand of JACEGR010008707.1, from coordinate 15,633 downwards.
GTTAAGAAATTATAGAAACATTCTTTTTAATACTAAATATTAGCATAGTGTCGAAAATTTTGACATTTTCAATAACTATCTTACGAAAAAGCAAAAAATATTCAGAATTTAATTTTTAAGGTTTGTAGTTGCTGGAATACGTTCGGTCATAATTTATATAACGCCGCTTTTCCATTTGAAATTAATAAGATTCTTTTTCAAGAAAAATGCACGAATGGTAAAAGTTAATCCTATGCTTGGTTAACTTTTAGACGCTGAAATATATGGTCGTTTCAGAAAGGGACAAAATTATTTTCAAAAGTTTTTTACTATTTTTTGTTGGGTGTTTAATTAAACCCAAACCAAGTTTTTTCAGACTGAACAAACTTAATTATTTTTTAGGAGAAGAAAAATACATTTTTGTTTATTTTTCTTTTGTTAAATTTATGATAAATGTTTATCTTGTATTTTTAAACTAATTAAAAAAAGTATCTTACAGCCTCTAAAAAAACAACAAAATAATTAATAGTTTAAAAAACTAAAAACACGCTTTTATATGCAACCGAACTAAAAATTAGAAAATAATTTTTCATTAAAAAAAATATTGTAACTTCATAGTAAAAAGCGTGGGGTGCATTTTACTATTTTTTCATAACTTTTCCATCATAGATATTGGCAAATATAATAATTATAACATTTAATATATTAAGCACCCCACGCTTTTTACTATGAAGTTACAATATTTTTTTTAATGAAAAATTATTTTCTAATTTTTAGTTCGGTTGCATATAAAAGCGTGTTTTTTTAGTTTTTTTAAACTATTAATTATTTTTCATTTTTTAGTTCGATATATCAATTAATTTTTAAAAATAAATGTTCTCTTGAAAGGGAGCAACTATGATTTTGCCCAATATCAAAAACATTCCTATTCTCACTATATTCCCCTGTCTTTTTGCACAAAATTCTTAATATAACAGTAAATTAGAACATACTATTTCATTAAGCAGCAAAAGAAAATAACCAGCCCCTTTTTTATTAGTTCTGTGCCCCTGTATATCAAATTTGGTCAAAATGGGGTTGCTCCAACTTTCGAAACAATTACCCAATTTGCATAAATAAGACAAATATTTTTTAAAATATTACCTTTTAAACTAAAAAGAAATTTACCATAAATGTTTTTTTCTAAATATGAGTTTACTTTAGTTTACTTACCTTAAGTGAATTTACGAACCTTTTGGTTATAGGTTATGTGATTTAGGAACTATTTTGCTTACGAATGATTATTCTGGCTGCGGAGGACCATGTTAATTATTTATTTGCTTCTTGTATTTCAATTAAAGTGTATACTTTGTTTTTAATAGCTTAGTTAACTGATTTTTTCAACTTTAATTTCACATTAAAGGAATTTTAGGTTATGTTATGACTGTGAATTTTGTCAGATGTCAGTTGGTAATACAGATTTCTGTTTTATGACCGCCTGTTTTAAAAACAAGTGAAGGTTATTCGTTCGTTAAAAAAACAGATGAAGGTTATACGCTCCCGGAACGAATACGTTCAGCGAACGAATGAGTTCAATTTAGCAGAATTGAGCCCCTGTCCCCAACCCGTCGGCAAATGTTGTCAAGTTCGATTATTCAATTGTCTAATCTGGCGCATCCGCCAGAACGTACGATTTTTCACTTTTCCGGTTTTCCTGGAAAATGCTGGAACTTAACGGGATACTGTTTTTAAATTATTGCATCTTCATCGGTCCTTGATACGTGTGCAAAGTTTCAAAGAAATCGAATAGCTGGAAGTTGGTTAAAATTAGGCTCAAAGATTCCGTTACATAGATAGACAGATGGATAGATAGTTACAACCCAAGTTAATAAAAGCGTGTTAATAAAAAAGGCTTTAAACAAGAAATAAAAAGTTAATTAAAAATGTATTTTTGCAATAATACAGAAAGTACCAAAACATTATAATATTATTTTTTAAAATACAATTTTAAATTTTTTGGCTGTATTTATAAAATTTCAGAAAAAAGTGATATATAACAGCTGTCATGTAGAGTAAAAAAATTGAAATTGCCAATATACAAGGTGTGTCAAAAACTTTAGGGTTATTTTAAAATTTTAATGTATTCTTAAGCATAATTTTTTGTGCAAGCCCATGGAAATATTTTTGTTTAAATACTATAGGTAATATAAAATAGTTTTTATTCTGTAAACAGATGGGCGCAGGTCACTTCCTATTCGGATCTTAGACTAAACCTATGCAATTATGATGCTACTATGAAGCCGCCACAAAATGGCGGATTACATATTTTTTCACAACTTCGTTAATATGAGTATCAAATGAAAGGCTTGATTATTAGCATAGAGCTTACCATACAGTGTGTCCAAGATAAGGATCCTAAGCATGGAAATCTCAGTACCTGTTGGAGATACAGCTTTGGATAAATTAGGAAAAAGTTGTGTTTTTAAAGCTTATTAACATGCCGTTCAGAAACTTGAAAAATTTTCATGACCGGCTCAGATAATAGGCAAAAACGGGAAGTTGACTATATCGATTTTACTTTTTTTCTGACTTTATTTGAAGAGATATGAAAAAACTAATAACACTTTTTCATTGGCACTTTTTAGTTACTACATGATGGTATTTTTAGATTTTATATCCGACGTTTTGTTTTCAAGACACCATCATCAACTTTAATTTTTTATATGGCTCAAAGAAAAGAACACCCTGTATCTAAACCCAGTTCTTATTACAAATTTAACTATGTATCACATGCCATGTTTTTAATGTTAGTTAAAAGGAAAAATGTAATTTTTCTATTTTTTAGGTATTTTTAGGTAGGCCTTGCAAACAAATGCTTTGACGTTAATACCTCTTACCGAGTCTGTAACATAATTTAATGTAATGATAAAATAATAATTATCGTTATCATCCTGTTTGTCAAGTTGTTGTTTTTAGAGCAATTGTTCTTATTGTTACTGTTGCCTTTATTATTGTTGATTGGTGAATCGCTAATATTTATTGTATTATTATAGTCGAATATGCCGGATGGCCATTATAGCCATAAAGAAAAGTTTGACATGCTAACGTTCTATATTTTGTGCCGCAAAAATTATTGAAGGTATCATTTCTGCAGTTAATGAACTATGGTAAATAAAGGGACCTAGTATTTTAGTTCCTAAAATTCCACACCACATGGTAAACTCAAAATCTCACGGTTTAAGTCCTTGGCAAATCTTAAATTTATAGGGTGATATCTATTTTTACGCAAAACAAATTGAGCTGTAGATTTGGCTACTTTTATATTTTGTTTAGTTTGCCAAGTTAATATCTCAGGGTTCTCAACAACTGCTTGTAAAACATTATTTCGGGTTTCTTCTGAAGATTCCTTTTTTCGAGATAAAACTGCCTGCCAGCTGTAAGAAAATGGAATATCATATATCATGGCTGTTTTCTTTCTAAATATGTATAAAGATAACATTGCTGCTGTATTTACAGTATTTTTGTGGCACAAAATGTAGCACGTTAGCATGTCAAACTTTTCTTCATTGCTATAATGGCCACTTGGCATATTCGACGATAATATCACAATAAATATTAACTATTCATCAATAAACAATAATAAAGATAACAGAAACAATAAAAACAAATGCTCTAAAAACAACAAGGTAATAACGACTATTACTATTTTATCATGATAATAAATTATGTTACAGACACGGTAACAGGTATTAACGTCAAAGCATTTGTTTGCAAGGCCTACTTAAAAATACCAAAAAACAGAGAAAATGTAATTTTTCTTTTAACAAAAATTTAAATAATATAACATGTGACACATCGTTAAAGTTGTAATAAAAATGGGATTAGATACAGGGTGTACTTTTTTGAGCCATATAAAAATAAAGTTGATGATGGTTTCTTGAAAACGAAACGTCGGAATTAAAATGTAAAAATCCTATCACGTAGGAGCTAAAAAGTGCCAATGAAAAAGTGTTATTAGTTTTTTTATACCTCTTCAAATAAAGTCAGAAAAAAATAAAATTCATATAGTAAAATTTTTGTTTTTGTCAAATATCTCAGCAGGTTATGAAAATGTTTCAAGTTTTTAAACGGCATGTAAATAATCTTTAAAAACACAACTTTTTCCTAATTTACCCTAAGCTGTATCTCCAGTGAGTACTGAGATTCCCATGCTTAGGATCCTTATCTTGGACACCCTGTATATATAAAAAAATATGAGTTGGTCGCCGCCACAAAATGACAAATTACATATTTTTAACCCCAGTTTCAATTACCTTAATATTAAGTCGTTGGTTAGTTCTGGTTAGGTATAGTAAGGCATTAAATAAACTCAATAGAATGAGAAGTATCAACTAACAACAAAACTAAAAACTTAAAAATAAATTATACATATTTTAATGGTACTTAAAGCTAAAAAACAATTTGGTAAGTCCTAGCCACCAGATCGCACATATCTTCTCATCAATCTTTGATGGTATTGATCAGACAAATAATAAAATCGTTAGAGATTTGAAATTTCTATTATAATATTGATGAAAAATTGGTGCGATCTGAAAGCTAGGTCTAACTAAATTATTTTTTACCTTTGGGTAGAATAAAATTGTTTAACTTATTTTTTTATATATGTAATTTATTATATCTTTTGAAATCAAGAATGCTTCCTCCTAAAAGGCTGTGTCTTGTCAGTAAGATAGTGACTATCCTGAACTTCTTCTTTTAAAGCCCTAATAGTTGTTTTTTTATCTTTATGACATCTCACGAAGGCTTATGCCTAAATACCAGTGTACCGTGAGTGCCGGGTTACTGGATGTTTAACCCAATATTGTCGTGTTCCGTCAACGTTATCCAAGCACTGAAACATGCAGTTGCATTTCACAGCACCTTTAGACAACGCGGTAGTGCCACCACGGACGTTATTTTTAAATAACTACTACCTAGAAATGGCAGAATACTCCACAGTGGTTTGCCATTGCCAACTGTGAGGTGACGAGCTATTAAAAATCCGATGTCCGACTCCGAGATTCGAACCCGGATCGCTGCGGTAAGAGGCTGACACGCTAGCCACTACACCACTGCTCGACACAAGGCGATTGAAAGATAAATCTCTTCTACTGTCTTTGACCTGGACTGTTTCCCAGTAGGTCTCTTTTGCCTCTGTTCCCATTCTCTGAGTTCCTATCTTAGGTGATCTTTCGATACTCCGCAAGAAGGTTCCGGTCCAATATTGAGGGCTGATAAAAGATAATTTAGTATACTGAAATAAAACTTATAAATCTTCGGTCACATTTAAGTTTCGTAAATACTTACAATATTTCTAGATTAAGAAACACTTTTGGCTACTTCAGCCCTGACCATCATTTATAATATAAACTTAAACATAACATATATTACAGAGGGTAGCAACAATATAGAAAAAAAGTAGGTCAGCTGATTTTTATTATTTTCTTGTTCTTTCTCTTCTGAATAGACCCTGGGCTGTCTGACGGGCGGTGATAGTTGCGTTTCTTAGTTCGCACCCTACCTGTACAGCTAATAATCCAAGGTTTTGAAAACATTTTAAAAACCTAATTTTCAATTTCTTGTCTATAGATAGGTTTACATGTTTTTTTTTATTGTCAGACATTTTTGTCATTGCTAATTATACAGTCGTCCCCTTCTAACTTCTAAACCGTTCGGAATATTTTGATGAAACTTGGAACGATAATATATGACCAATGTTTACATTTTTGACATATCAATAACAGCTCTAAATGTTAAGGTGATAGCTCTAAATGTCAAAGTCACAGCTGGTCGCCAACGCAACTGCTACCGCCAACCAGACAGCCGAGAATATATTAAAGAATCAGCCAACCTAAAATTCTTTTGCGACGTTGCTACCTCTCGGACTAATAGTATTCAGGGCATTTTAATGACCTATTTTGCTACTACCTATTTATACCGAAATGCTTTCGGTGTCAATCAAAGCAAAAATAAATTATTCAAACATACGGACGAAGAGTTATGGAAAATTACTGCCGGTAGACTAGGCACCTATCTAAAGGAAAATAAACTACTGCTTGACAGGGATTTGTGGATATTTTGATTAGAATTTATTGGATATTCTGCATGGAAGTTTACAGGTGTGTATTTACTTAAAAGTATAGTAACAATGTCCTCAAAATCGATATATTTTAATCGATTTTTATTTGAGTAAAACAAAATTCCAGGCAGGAATTTTTACGAAAAAAATTTTAAATGTTTTAATTTTATCTGGGGAAAGAGAGAGGGTAACCAAAAATCATTTTTTGCAAATTCCAAAATAAAAATTTTCTTTTACCAAAGTGTTCCTCTTAAACACTTTCTTTGTAAGGCCGGAATCAGAAAAAAATGTTTGATGTTGGTCCCGTGTCTCATTTTTTATATAAAACAAAAATTAAAATCTTAGTTGCGTGCCTTACTAAAAATCCTAATATACAGGGTGCTACAGAATAAGATGCTGATTCTTAAGAGTATTATTACTAAGGTGATTTTAAGAGAAAACTTCGAAATAAAGCTATGTCCCAAATCCTTTTAAGATACAGGGTGTTAAATTTTTAGGAAAAAAATTGTTAGACTGGATATTAAATTTTAAGACTTTAAAATTTATTATTAAAGTACCGCTAGAATTCTAAAATTGAAGTTCTTAAAATGTAATGATAAGATAATTTACATGTGTTTATGAAATGATAAAATTTATTTTTTACTTATAAATTAACTATCTACAAAATGTTTTTATTTTTCCTTTCACGATAATGGCATATTGAACGAAAAAAAGTCAAAAACCAAACTTTCTGTAAAATAAATAATAAAAATATTTTTTTATTTTACGAAAAAGCAGAGAAGCACATAATCTTTAAAAAAAAAAAAATAGCCTACGTTCCTGTACGGGCGCTACTGGTTGAACTTCTTTTTTCAAAAATGGCTGTTGATATTTAGGAATGTGTGCTAAATTCTATGAACACTACAAAAATGCAGGACACAAAATATTTAAATAATTTTATGGCTGAAATGATGGTAAGGTGTTATTAATTAAAAATTGCATAGTAAAAAAATTTCTGTCATCAGTGCTTACCCCATAAATTCCTAGTAAAATTATGTTTGCTTGTTTTGCTTGATATCTAATTAAATTAATTTATAAAGGTGTTTAAAATATAATTTTAGGTCGATGTGCAAAAGTTGAAATAAAAATTGTAAGTAAAAAAGGATATTTTTTCCAAAAATGTCGGCCAATTTAAGAATCCTAATTTTCACCTTTAAAACAAGTTTTCTAACTGTAAAGTAACTAGCCTATTTGTATTTTCTTTTACATTTAAACCAAGATTAAAAAATGAGATTTGGCAAGTACTCTACGTGTATAAACCTTTTTTTCTAAGAACTATATTGTAATTAAAAAAACTAAACATAAAAGATCATTTTATTATTTTGTTTTTCCTTTATCTTAAAGCTAACTTATTTAAATATATTTGGTATAAAATGTGCAATATCATTTTTGTATCAGTAAGAGTTTAAAATATTCGGTACCTATTTCAACTTTAATTTAAATATTGGAAGTGACCTGCATTACAAAGCTGTTAATATTTTATAATATTTAAAAAAGTTTTTTTTGCCATGGTGCACTACACATTCTTTTTTAAAACTTTCTTGTTTTAAAAGTAAAACAAAATACAAAAATCGTGTTAAATCAAATTAGTTTGTCACTTCATAGTTAGAAAACTTATTTAAAAAGAAAGGATTCCTAAATTACCATTTTTTTAAATGTCTTGTTTATTTATTTTTTTTTATTAATCGGGAAGCACATCGGCCTAAAATTAAATTCTTAACACCTTCTTTAAATACCTTTTTTTGATATTGAGCCAACAAACCTCACTTTTTGCTATTTTTAATTTAAATTTTATTATTTATCTTCCCAACTAAAGCCTATGAGCCGGATTAAAATAAAATTAAAATATTATTTAAAGAAATTTTAGGTTATAAAAATGTCAATTTTAAAGTATTTTAGGTTATAAAATGTCAATTTTCTGAATTCTAATACACCTACGTTTGGTAACTAGAAATCGTGATTTTCATTTGTTTATTCCGCTGGGGTAAAATTTTTACTATATCACGTTGTAGGAACATTTCAGTAAAATAAATGGCACCGCTTCTTTTTATAATAAAACACCTTTGCAACAATAGCTTGTACACCTATTGACATTTTCTTAATTGCATCCTGTCGTTTACTTTCACGAACTTCCGTCATTTATTCTTTTCAACCTTTTCGACGTTCCTTTTTCGCCCTAAACCGACAATTTGGTTTTCTTTATTAATGACTTTATAAACAAATTAACGGATTCGCATACTTGATAACAAAAGCAATTAAAGTATATTGTTAGACGGTAATTACTTTGCTACATTATCTTTGAAATAATGAAAGATGTTTCAGGTCATTATGTTCTATACCAGTATGCAAATTAGGAATTTTGTAGGCCTAAGATCAAAAGAAAAAAAATATAATTAAAAACATTTTATATATGGGTAGTTTTTATTTTAAAAATACCAGTAGAAGAGCTAACGCACCATGGCGGCAATAAGGGTAGTTTTCCCATAAGAAATACATGGGAGAAATTTCAGGTCCGATCTGCATTTTTATATCCATCTCAACCCCTAACACAAAATTAGAATTTTTATGCCCTAAGTCACCACGTGCTAGATAGGGGTAGTAACCATCGATGACGTCATCACCTATAAATTAAAAAAGTCCGCGGAGCTGGGAGTCGAACCCATGACACCCGGCCACATGCGTGAGAATCCAACGCCATATACCACTAGGCTATTGGAAGATATGAAAATTTAATGGCAAACGAGGTATAATTGGGACCAGACGTCATCACCTATAAATTAAAAAAGTCTCGCCGACGCTGGGAGTCGAACCCATGACACCAGGCCACCTGCGTGAGAATCCAACGCCATATACCACTAGGCTATTGGAAGATATGAAAATTAAATGGCAAACGGGGATCTAATGAATCTTTATATAGTTTTTAACGTATATTTCGGTTTCTACTAGATCGATTTTAGTTGTTCTTTTTGCTAATAATTTAATTTTTATAAATCTACAAATATTAATACTAAAATGTTTAATAATAATTATGTTATTTGAGTGTAAATAGGGCCTTAACAGTTTTTAACGTATATCTTGGCTTCTAGTGGTTTGATTTTAGTCATTCTTTTTGTCGTCCACCGGTGAAGCTTATTATCTCAAGATCTCCGACGTCATATTTAGGAATCTTGCACAACGCGTTATTTTAGGACGTGGCCAATCTGTAAAACGTCGTCTGTCATCTGTCAAATGTCACCTGTCACCTGTCATATGTCAAAAATCACGTGACTTACAAAATGGCCACCATGCGGGGATACTTGCGCGGGGTGTAAGCGGGGGCTTAAGCGCAGGTGTAGAGCTTTTCAAGGTCAAAGCATACGTCAACAATAACAAAGATAGCTGCGGTTAGATAATAAACGGTAAAAAAACAGTGGTAACTAAATAAAAAGCAGTGTTTGTAGTAAAGCATTTATTATAAAATAAAAAATACATACATGGTTGTCATATTTCTAAATAATTCTTAGAATAATACCTTATAAAATAAATAGCAGTGTTTACAGTAAAGCAATTATTTTTAAATTAAAAAATACATTGTTGCCATATTGCTAAATAATTCTTAGAATAATGTATTATTACGGTTATTTAAACTCTTCTCACAGACCCTGTTAATGGTGAATATTTTACAAGTTTGTCATGAATAATTAAACAGTAAGCATTTGTGTTTGCAGGAAAGTTTTCTTTTGTTTCAATCTCTAACCTTACATCAATAATGCCAGAATTAAGGATTTCATTTTGTCTTGAACAATCAATTACAATTAAGGATGCATTGTTTTTAAATTTTTAGGAGTTAAAAGTGGTTCGTTTTCTTTTTCGTAGTAGCTTTCTTGAAATTCTGAGTACATTTCATAGAGAGTAGCTATTATACCTCTTGAAATTTCCAAATTTAAATTATCATATGGATAAAATTCAGAATTTAAATAAAGCTTTGCATTTGATACATCACAATGATCAAATAAGCTACAATTTTTCTTGTGGTTATCCTTTCGATCTGTTTGAAAACCTAAAATTATCCATCTTGGTCTTTCCACCTGCACAGAAGTTTTAATGGTCCATGTAAGGTGTTTTCCAATCGGTATTGAAGGATGTTCTGTGAGTTCCCAGCTTCTAAAACCGATATCCAATTCAGTTCCACTTCCAACAATCTGTAAAAGTTCTAGTCGCTCAGCATCGGATACTGTAATATGTGGTAGCCTCCAAACAATTTTATCAATAATAGCTTGTACATTTTCTCCATCGGTAGTGTTAATAACGGCATTTTTATCGGAAGAACTTCTTAACAATATTAGTTCATGCTTAACATTTATAAGTATCTTTTGAAAATCTTCAGCGAATCCTAGTAATGTCCTTAGTGGAACACAAACATTAAAAGTTCCGTTTGAGCCCATCCCGTCCCAGGTAAAATCATCTTCAATACTCCAACCAGCGTTTTTATATTTAATTAACTCATTACCATTGTAAGAGACATAACCTTTCATTGTTGCTGCTATTCCAGGATATCTAGTCGAATCAATAACTTTTCCGCCAATTTCAAGACGAATTTCTTCAAAGAGGTGTCCCACAAAGTTGTTTACAAGTTTAGCAGTGTCTGAAACTCTTCCATCGGACCCTTTTAAAGTCGTCCTTCAAATTGGCGGAAAAGTTATTGATTCGACTAGATATCCTGGAATAGCAGCAACAATGGTATGTCTCTTACAATGGTAATGAGATTAGTGTTGGGTATTGATGATTTTACCTGGGACGGGATGGGCTCAAACGGAACTTTTAATGTTTGTGTTCCACTAAGGACATTACTAGGATTCGCTGAAGATTTTCAAAAGATACTTATAAATGTTAAGCATGAACTAATATTGTTAGGAAGTTCTTCCGATAAAAATGCCGTTATTAACACTACCGATGGAGAAAATGTACAAGTTATTGATAAAATTGTTTGGAGGCTACCACATATTACAGTATCCGATGCTGAGCGACTAGAACTTTTACAGATTGTTGGAAGTGGAACTGAATTGGATATCGGTTTTAGAAGCTGGGAACTCACAGAACATCCTTCAATACCGATTGGAAAACACCTTACATGGACCATTAAAACTTCTGTGCAGGTGGAAAGACCAAGATGGATAATTTTAGGTTTTCAAACAGATCGAAAGGATAACCACAAGAAAAATTGCAGCTTATTTGATCATTGTGATGTATCAAATGCAAAGCTTTATTTAAATTCTGAATTTTATCCATATGATAATTTAAATTTGGAAATTTCAAGAGGTATAATAGCTACTCTCTATGAAATGTACTCAGAATTTCAAGAAAGCTACTACGAAAAAGAAAACGAACCACTTTTAACTCCTAAAAAATTTAAAAAACAATGCATCCTTAATTGTAATTGATTGTTCAAGACAAAATGAAATCCTTAATTCTGGCATTATTGATGTAAGGTTAGAGATTGAAACAAAGAAAACTTTCCTGCAAACACAAATGCTTACTGTTTAATTATTCATGACAAACTTGTAAAATATTCACCATTAACAGGGTCTGTGAGAAGAGTTTAAATAACCGTAATAATACATTATTCTAAGAATTATTTAGCAATATGGCAACAATGTATTTTTTAATTTAAAAATAATTGCTTTACTGTAAACACTGCTATTTATTTTTATAAGGTATTATTCTAAGAATTATTTAGGAAATATGACAACCATGTATGTATTTTTTATTTTATAATAAATGCTTTACTACAAACACTGCTTTTATTTAGTTACCACTGTTTTTTACCGTTTATTATCTAACCGCAGCTATCTTTGTTATTGTTGACGTATGCTTTGACCTTGAAAAGCTCTACACCTGCGCTTTAAGCCCCCGCTTACACCCCGCGCAAGTATCCCCGCATGGTGGCCATTTTGTAAGTCACGTGATTTTTGACATATGACAGGAGACAGGTGACATTTGACAGATGACAGACGACGTTTTGCAGATTGGCCCCGTCCTAAAATAACGCGTTGTGCAAGATTCCTAAATATTTAATGACGTCGGAGATCTTGAGATAATAAGCTTCACCGGTGGACGGCAAAAGAATGACTACAAATCAAACCACTAGAAGCCAAGATATACGTTAAAAAACTGTTAAGGCCCTATTTACACTCAAATAACATAATTATTATTAAACATTTTAGTATTAATATTTGTAGATTTATATAAGATTAAATTGTTAGCAAAAAGAACAACCAAAATCCCGATCTTAGTAGAAACCGAAATATACGCTAAAAACTATATAAAGATTCATTAGATCCCCGTTTTGCCATTAAATGTTCATATCTTCCAATAGCCTAGTGGTATATGGCGTTGGATTCTCGCAGTGGCCGTCATGGGTTCGACTCCAGCGTCGGCGAGACTTTTAATTTATAGGTGATGACGTCTGGTCCCAATTATACCCCGTTTGCCCATTAAATTTCATATCTTCCAATAGCCTAGTGGTATATGGCGTTGGATTCTGTGGCCGGGTGTCAGGTTCGTGGCGGAGTTTTTTTAATTTATAGGTGATGACGTCATCGATAGTTACCCCTATCTAGCACGTGGCAGGAAAATTCTAATTTTGCGTTGGGGTTGAGATGGCTATAAAAATGCAGACCGAAAATTTCTCCCATGTGTTCTTATGGGAAAACTACCCTTATTGCCGCCGTGGTGCGTTAGCTCTTCTACTGGTATTTTTAAAATAAAAACTACCCCTTATATAAAATGTTTTTAATTATATTTTTTCTTTTGATCTTAGGCCTACAAAATTTTATCTGGTATATACATAATGACCTGAAACATCTTTCATTATTTCAAAGATAATGTAGCAAAGTAATTACCGTCTAACAATATACTTTAATTGCTTTTGTTATCAAGTATGCGAATCCGTTAATTTGTTTTATAATAAAGAAAACCAATTGTCGGTTTAGGGCGAAAAGGAACGTCGAAAGGTTGAAAAAGAATAAATGACGGAAGTTCGTGAATGTGACAGGATGCAATTAAGAAAATGTCAATAGGTGTACAAGCTATTGTTGCAAGGTGTTTTATTTTATAAAAGCGGTGCCATTTATTTTACTGAAATGTTCCTACAACGTGATATGGTACCCCAGCGGAATAAACAAATGAATCGATTTCTAGTTAAAACGTAGGTGTGATAGAATTCAGAAAGTGACATTTATAACCTAAAACTTAAAATTGACATAACCTATTTAAATAATATTTTAATTTTATTTTGCTCATAGGCTTTTAGTTGGGAGGATAAATAATAAAATTTAAATTAAAATAGCAAAAAATGAGGTTTGTTGGCTCAATATGCAAAAGGTATTTAAAGAGGTGTTACTTTAATTTTAGGCCGATGTGCTTCCCGATTAATAAAAAAAAATAAATAAGATTTGTTAAATATTTGATCGCTCTAAATAAGTTTTTCTTATGATAACAAACAATTGTTACATTTTGTATTTTGTTTTGCTTTTAGTAAAAAGAACAGTACACCATGTTTGCGCAAATATTGTAAAAAAATGACTTCAATAAGTGAAATAGGAGGCATAGATAACCTGATACGATGATATTGCACGTATGAAATAAAATTTAGCTTTAAGGGAAAAACAAATAAATGTCATGTTTGGACCATGGATTCTTAGAAAAGGTTTATTATCATTTTAATCTTGGTTAAATAAAGAAAATACAGTAAATATTGTTTTGATGTGGATTAAGCACAATATCATTTGCAATTTTATTCGGTAAATGCCTTTGCAAGTATATCGAAAACATTTCTTAGTAAGGTATGAAGTGGCGTATTCTTCCACCTTATCATTTCGTATAAAATATTTAATATGTCATTCACGTGTAGCCATTTTAGGTTCAATGTACCCAAAGATATGCTTTTCGTAGTAAAAGGTATTTTTGTCATTATTTACAGAAAGTTTTCGTTCAATATATATCGCTTTGTTACGAATAAACATAAGTAAAAATAAGAGTTTTTATCAAACACATGTAAATATGTATCGTATTTTCAATTGACACTGTAAATTTTAAAAGTCTTAAGAACAATATCCAGTCGTTTTTCAGCTTGCTTGGACATAACTCAGAAGTTTTCATATCACTAATGCTAAGCTGTCAGCACCTATGATTTTTAGTAAGGCACGGTTTTAATTTTTGTTTTATAAGAAATGAACCGCAGAGTTTCAGAAGCACATTTTGATTTCAACCTGAAAGTGTTGAAAGACCTTTGACAAAGATTTTTACTGATTCCCAGACAGTAAAACATTAAAAAATGCATCTCCTGTTTTGTTTTACCAAATAAATCGTTAAAATCTATAGGTACACAGTGTTTGCACCTATGCCATTAAAGCATCAATAAGAGGAATCACTTGAATAGGTGCCTCTCGTCGTATTTATTTTTGCTTTGATGCCAACATTTCGGTATTAACATTAAAATATTGGCCGAGAAGGTACAACGTCGCAGAAAATTTGGCTGTTCTTTAATGCTATTCTCGGCTGTCTGGTTGGCTAGCGGTGCGTTGGCGACCAACTCGCGTCAAACGTGTCAGTTGTGCCCGAACGAAGAGACGACGCTTGTGACAAATCTGTTTCATGTATATCTGAGAAATTAGATTTTTAAATGTTTTCAAAGCTTTGCAGAATGCGACGCACAACTATCTGTCATGAAAATATATATCGACATGTTTAAGTTTATTATGGTCGCGCTGTAATAGAAATGACAGTATTACGAAACGAACGCCGAGGCGGACATGCTGCGGACCGGGCAACTGGTGGTCACCTAGATGGGAAGAATGTGGCAAGTGATCGAGATCAGCGAAAGAGTTTAACCGGTCGCCCCTGTCGGCGCGTGCGCCGATGCGTCGGACTCGTCTCGTAATTTCTGGGTAGTTATTAAAAATGGCGTCCGTGGACACGACGGACGCGGGCCTTTAGGAGGAAGCATTCTTGATTTCAAAAGATATAATAAAATTACATATATAAAAAAATAAGTTAAACAATTTTATTCTACCCAAAGGTAAAAAATAATTTAGTTAGACCTAGCTTTTCAGATCGCACCAATTTACCATCCAATATTATAATAGAAATTTCCAAATCTAACGATTTTATTGTTGTCTGATCAATGCATCAAGATTGATGAGAAGATTATGTGCGATCTGGTGTGGACTTGCAAATTGTTTTTTTAGCTTTAAGTACCATTAAAATAGTATAATTTATTGCAAGTTTTTAGTTTGTTGTTAGTTGATGCACTTCTCATTCTATTGAGTTGTTGGCCTTACTATGCCTAGCAGAACTAAAAACTTAAAATAAATATAATATTATATAAAAAACAATTTATTGAATCTAACCATAGTCGCATATTTCTCATCTGATATTGAACTTCTATTACAATGTGCGATCATGGAGTGACAAAATACAATTTTCAACATTTTTATATGTATTATATCTTTAAATCAGATGACTTATAATATATGGCA